>MU226104.1:5351003-5378465 GCA_018584345.1 Thuja plicata
GAAAGAGACCAAGAAAGGGGATCTTAAATTCTGTAAATTGATTGATTAATATGATTAATGACAGTAATTGAAAAGAATAGGAGAAAGTACCAACCTTACAAAGTGGCAGATCAAAGATTTCTATTTTTCTGAGATCTGTAGACTGTTTCTGGAGATGCTGATAATTGATACCAAACCGGAACAGAGAGACAGAAAAAACCCATAAATATTTTTCCATTTTGATGTCATCTTATGAAAAAGGTTGACCCTGTACCACTTTTTCCAACTCGATCTGCTCAACTCTGAAAGTGTCCCTATTCGCACAGTCTGAAAGAAATCTAAAAAGGGTATCCAGATCTGGCCTCGGATTTGCAGTCCTGAACCTGTACCTACAAGAAAAATGTTTTTTTTCTAGGGGAAATGGATTTGCCTTGGTCAAACCCTGATTTTGGAATTAACCTTATAATATAATTGAAATTGCAGAGATAAACAAAGTAAACACATAAATTCACCTTGCTTGTAATGTCCTTGTGGCGGATTCGAATCCATGTATCCACAAGTATGCTTCAAAACATGGAATGTAGAATGGAAGGATGTCTTCAATCTATTTCTTTTAGATCTCCAACACCAAGTCTTGAATGGATTCTTGAACTTGACAAGGGCTTTGGAAGAAGATGGATGGAGAGATCACCAAAAGGGCACTTTTTTGGCTTGAATCCTTCAATGGCCTCCAATGGATCTCATTCATGCAATTGGATTCTTGAATGCTTGAGAATGGATGGATACTTGGTTGAAATATTTCTCCTTAGCTTGCTTGAATCACACTTTAAAATGCTTCTCAATTGCCTTATGATGCTTGATGATGGTTAGAGAAAATGAGAGGAGAAAGCTCCCTTTTATATGAAATTAGGGCACAATATTATAAGGAGGCCTACACAGGATAATTAAATCATAATTTAAGCCTTTACCCCTAGGATAGGACCTATATTAAATATAATTTAGGAATCAACCAATTCGGAACCCGAAACAGCCGACCCGGAAGCGGGAGAAAACTTTTTGTGAAGACTGACATCCCGGAAACCAAAAGTTCCCAGGATTTGGACCCTGGGATAGGGTTGACATTGGCCTTGTCCTAGGATAGGGTCAAGGTCAACCTTGTCCTAGGATAGGGTCAAGGTCAACCTTGTCCTAGGTCAAGGTTGAGGTTGACCCTATCCTAGGAGGTCGACCCTGTCCTCAGATCCAAGGATCATAGGTCAGAGATCTAGAATGCAGAATTTAGGTCAAGAAATGGAGGTTAGAAAGGTAGATCAGGGGGGAAGCCATGGAAAGATTAGGAACCCATTCAGAGGCACTTTTCATGACCCTAAACCACTCACTCGAAAGGCTAAACCAGTCTCCTATGGAAGTGCTTCCATTTTCTGACTATACACAACAAATCTTGAGATATTAACTGTGATTATCTTTAGTAATTAATTATAGAAACATAAATCATAAAGAAAATGAAATGTACACAAATAACACCAAGATTTAATGTGGAAACCCAATATGGGAAAAATCACCAATTGCAACTAGTCACTATTTTTCACTCTTCTGAAGTGAGCCCTATTAGGAGCCAACCCTATTAAAGGTTACAATAACACACTGTTAGGTGTGACTCTGTTAGAGGATTTAATCACCCTGTAAGGAGTGGCCTTGTGAGAGGTCTTCAAACACTTCAATGTAGATATGTCACCTTGTGAGAGGTTTTACAAAAGACTTTTAAGTCTACTCTCTTAAGAGATTTTGACCACTGCTACAATTGTTAGAAAGTAACAATGGATTGACCTATTTTGATAAGTGACTGTCTTTTCTAATTCAGATCTTTATTCTAGATTAAATACTTGATCCTCACTGATCAAATATTCTATTGCAGTCCTCTATGTTCTATCCTCAATCAGAATGCCATCTAATTTTGCCTTCACTCTTCATATCATAAACACACACTTCCACACACTATCTCTACATATTCAATCCAAACTTGACCTTATATATATATTTGATAAGCCTTGTCAAGTTGGCCTTAATATCCTTCCAAATAATAAAACTCATGTCTATCAGCTACATATAGCTAATTATCCATAAAATATAAACTACTGTTAGTCGGCTGACACTAATTGTTCAACATGGTCAATACTGGAATCCTTCAACACTTGAACAACATTGTAATGCCCGAGTGAACTTGGTTAAAATTAAAAATCACTTTGGTCCTCTTCAATGCTTGAAAGTTCTTGGCATGAACTGACTATGCTCGAATAGGATTAGACATTTGTGTAAACATCACTATACTTGTGTAAACATCAATGACAATACACAATTGAATAGTTGTCATCAATAATCTCCCTCTTTGGCATTGATGGCAACACAACATGTCATAATACAAAGAATTATAGAGCAACAGACATAGGAATGAAATTTTTATTAATGTCCTTAGCTTCATTCTGATTCTCATCAAAATACTCCCTCAATATTAGAAATATAGATTTCTCCCTCTGATATTAATCTCTGTTTCTGATAAAGTTCTCCCTCTGTCATCAATCTCTCCATCAATAATCATTATGACATACAATAATCTCTCCCTCTTTCACTAATCATTATGACATACAGTAATCTCTCCCTCTTTTACAACCAATGCCAAAGACACCAACTGACATACCAATGAAGTTATAATGTTCCTGTTTGTATTGATTCATATGCAATAAGCTCTAAATACCTGCATCAACATGTTAAGTCTATTCTGTAGCTCGGTTGATGCATCACTAAACTATGTTTTAGTGAGCCTCAGTTAGGGGAATTACCCCTAGCTTTCCTCTAAGATACAAAAATACATCCTTAGGTAATGATTTTGTGAATATGTCTGTAATTTGTTCTTTAGTATTCACATATTCCAATCTTACTTCCTTGTCTTGAACCAACTCTCTCAAGAAATGATACTTTATTGCAATATGTTTAGTCTTAGTATGCATCACATGGTTCTTTGAGATATTAATAGTACTGGTGTTGTCACAGTAGATAATAATTGGTTATGTTATTTCTACCTTCATACCTGACAACAACTATTTGAACCATATGATGTTTGAAAAATTTACTACTATAGCAACATACTTTGCTTATGATGTAGATTGAGAAATACAGTTCTATTTCTTGCTTATCCAGGAGACTAACGTCTTGCCAAGAAATAATGCTCCACCACTTTTTCTCTTTATGTCATCAACACTTCCAGCCCAATCAACATTAGTAAAAGTCTTCAAATCAAAGTTTCCTCCTTTCTTGTACCATAATCCATAATCTTCAGTACCCTTAAGATATCTTAGAATCCTTTTGATAGCCATCAAATGATTCTCTCTAGGATTAGCTGAAAACCTTGCAACAATACCAATTGCTAATGCAATATCAGGTCTGGTGTGAATAACATATTGAAGTTTACCAATCATGGATTTGTAGGTAGTCTGGTTTACTTCCTTTGAATCATCATCCTTAGACAACTTATGTCTAGTTAGCATAGGTGTTCCAACTGGTTTGGAGTATTCCAACCCAAATTGCTTTAGTATCTCTTTGATGTATTTAGACTGGGTAATGGAGATACCATCCTTCATATGATAAACTTGTAATCCAACAACGAATTTGATTTCACCAAACATAGAAATCTCAAATTCCTTACTTATAGCTTCTGAGAATGCTTTTCATAAGTCATCATATCCAGCAAAAAATATATCATCAAAAAATATTTCTGCTAATAGTATCTTATTCTGAGTTCCTTCTTTGATATACAAGCTACTATTGTCATTAGTTCTCTGAAATCCAATATTGATCAAGTAACCATGCAGTATTTCATACTAGGCTCTAGGAGCTTTCTTCAGTCCATATATTTCTTTGTGTACTTTGCAAACCATATTCCTTTTGTTAGGATCTACAAAACCTTCAGGTTGCTCAATGTAGACTTCCTCTTCAAGAAATCCATTTAGGAATGCAGATTTTACATCCATTTGATATACCTTGTATCCTTTGTATGTAGCATATGCCATAAGAGTTCTGACTCCTTCAAGTCTTGCAAGAATATAAAAATTTTCTCCATAATCAATACCCTCTTCTTGAGCATATCCTTTACATACTAATCTTGCCTTTTCTAGAAACTTCTCCTTTTTCATTCATCTTGTTTCTGAAAACCCACTTAACACCAATCACATTCTTTTTTTTTGGTCTAGGTAAAAGAGTCAAGAATTTTTTTCTTTTCTATCTTCTCAATCTCTTCATTCATTGCTTTGATCTAGCTTTCATCATTCAATGCATCTTTAATAGTTCTAGGTTCAATTTCACTAAGAAAACATGTACCTTTAATTTAGTTCCTTGTCATTACACCTTCTGTATGATCTCTAGTTATTTTTTCTGGTGCATGATGCCTTCTAACATATTTTTCAAGTACATGATCCTTCCTTCTTGATTCAAGGCTTGTTCCAGTGGGTTCACCATTAACCAGGTTATCAAAGTTCACATGACATATCCTTTTATGCCATAACCAACTTTCTTCTACTTATGCAATAAAACATGAACTTTCATTGAGATCAAGATAAAATAGATTATCTTTAGTTTGTCTGCCAGTTCCAACTAGGTTTCCCTTACCATCGAGGAGCTTGGCCTTACCATTCATGAATTCTACCTTGAAACCAATGTTAGTTAGTTGTGACACACTTAGCAGATTGCGCCTTAGTCCTTCAACCCAATAAGCATTATCACATTTGATTCCTTTTGTTAAAGCAATACAACCTTTATCTTTTACATAGCAGGGTTCATCATTCCCAAAACTAACACTCCCACCATCATAGTACTCAACATGTTCAAATTTGGTTTTATCACCAGTCATGTGGTGAGAACAACCACTATCAATTATCCAAGTGCCATTCTTGCTAATATGAGAATATAGTACTGTCTTTTCATTATCTTCATTATTTGACTCATCCTTAACAATAATATAAACCATTTCATCTTCATCTTCATCACTATTAGAATCTTTAGCAATGTAGCAAGATTTCTTACCTTTGTCTTTGTAGCTTTTGTGATCTTTCTTGCCTTTAAACTAGTTGAAATTTTTCTCACCTTTGTCTTCCTTTTTTGGACACTTAGTAGCAATGTGACCAACCTCATCACATGAAAATAAAATTAATGGTATTCTTCCTTGTATTGTCCTTTTCCTTTTGCATCTCTCCTTGCAAGTAATGCTTCAATTATTTCCACATCTTCATCATCAGATTCATCATCACTGTCACTGTCAATCTATTTTCCTTTCATCTTTCCAACATTTAATTTAGCTTTGAATGCAGACTCAATATTTCCAAGATTAGGAGAGTAATTGTAAAAGTTATCAAACTCAAAAAGCTAATAATCTCCCAATTAATCCATATAGAGTTATGCCATTAATGCATCTCATTTCTTGAATAGCTGAAACTCTAATTGCATAGATAGGAAGTAAAGTTCTCAATACCTTACTAACCTCTATTGTGTCTTTAATTACTCCACTGACAACTCTAATGACACTGACACTTTTCTTAATTCTTTCACTGTAGTGTGTAATTTCCTCTCCTTCTTTCATTTTCATCTAATCAAATTGACTTTGGAGACTTTCTTCTTTGGATCTCTTTGCATTGACCTCTCCTCCATGAATATCATGCAATTTTTTCCACATATCAAAGGCAGTGGGGCAGTCCTTGACTTCATCAAATTTAGAATAAATGAGTGCAGAGGCTATATCAATCATCATTATGTTATGATGCTTCATATCTATCATCTGATCCATAGTCAAAGATCTCGGTGGTTCCACATACCTATGGTCCAAGAATTGAAAACCAATATCTCTAATGGTAGATAGATGTAGTCTCATTAAATCTTTCCATGCAGAAAAAATGTTTTTGTTAAGCTTCGGGATCTCCCTTCTGTAAGACATCTTTGATATTTAGCTTAGGCCTTGAAACCTTCCCTATAAGCACAAAATTCTCTGACACCAATTATTGGAAATTAGTTGAGTAACTAAGAGGGGACGGGTGAATCTGTTATCACAAAAACAAATCCAAGACCCTTGGATGTCTTAAAAAAAATTAGTCACTATTACTCAGTCAACACAGATATTCTATTGTCACTCGGTTAATATAGAAAATATTGAGATATTAACTATGATTATCTTTAGTAATTAATTGCAGAAACATAAACCATAAATTAAATGAAATATACACTGATAACACCAAGATTTAATGTGGGAACCCAATATGGGAAAAACCACCAATTGCAACTAGTTACTATTTTTCACTCTTCTCAAGTGAGCCCTGTTAGGAGCCAACACTGCTAAAGGTTACAATAAGACATTGTTAGGTGTGACCCTGTTAGAGGATTTAAGCACCTTGTTAGGAGTGGCCTTGTGAAAGGTCTTCAAATACTTCAATGTATAAATGTCACCTTGAGAGAGGTTTTATAAAAGACTGTTAAGTCTACTCTATTAAGAAATTTTGATCACTGCTACAATTGTTAGAAAGTAACAATGGATTGATCTATTTTGAAAAGCGACTGTCTTTTCTTATTCAAATATCTATTCTGGATTAAATACTTGATCCTCATTAGTCAGATATTCTGTTTTAGTCCTCTATGTTCTTTCCTTAATCAGAATCCCATCTAATTTTGCCTTCACTCTTCATATCATAAGCACACACTTCCACACACTATCTCTACATATTCAATCCAAACTTGACCTTGTATATATATGATAAGCCTTGTCAAGTTAGCCTTAATATCCTTCCAAATAATAAAACTTATGTCTGTCGAATGCATATAGCCAATTATCCATAAAATATAAAATACTGTTAGTCAACTGACACTAACTGTTTAACTCGGTCAACACTAGAATCCTTCAACGCCCGAACAACACTACAATACCCGAGTGAACTCAGTTAGAACTGAAAATCACCTTGGTCCTCTTCAATGCCTGAAAGTGCTTGACATGAACTGACTGTGCTCGGATAGGATTAGACATTTATGTAAACATCACTATACTTGTGTAAACATCAATGAAAATAAATAATTGAATAATTGTCATCAACAATTTCCCTCTTTGGCATTGATGGAAACACAACATGTCATAATACAAAAAATTATAGAGCAGCAGACATAAGAATGAAATTTTTATTAATTTTCTTAGCTTCATTCTGATTCTCATCAAAATACTCCCTCAATCTTTGAAATACAGATTTCTCCCTCTTATATTAATCTCTGTTTCTGATAAATTTCTCCCTCTATCATCAATCTCTCCATCAGTAATCATTATGACATACAATAATCTCTCCCTCTTTGACAACCAATGCCAAAGACACCAATTGACATATCAATGAAGTCGTAATGTACCTATTTGTACTGATTCATATGTAATAAGCTCTAGATACCCGCATCAACATGTTAAGTCTATTTTGTAGCTCAGTTGATGCATCACTAAACTGTGTTTTAGTGACCCTCAATTAGGGGAACTACCCTTAGGTTTCCTCTAAGATATAAAAATGCATCCTTAGGCAATGGTTTCGTGAATATGTCTACAATTTTTTATTTAGTATTCACATATTCTAATCTTACTTCCTTGTCCTGAACCAATTCTCTCAAGAAATGATACTTTATTGCAATATGTTTAGTCTTAGTATGCATCACAGGGTTCTTTGAGATATTAATAGCACTGGTTTTGTCACAGTAGATAATAATTAGTTCTGTGATTTCTACCTTCATACATGTAAACAATTGTTTGAATCATATGATGTTTGAACAATTTAGTGCTGCAGCAACATACTCTGCTTCTATTGTAGATTGAGAAATGCAGTTCTATTTATTTTTAGAATAGTCCCAAAGGATAACTAAGAGCGGGGGGGGGGGGGGGGGGNNNGGGGTGAATCAGTTATCAGTAAATTTAGTTATTTTACTTCCTTAACTTCATAATACAACAAAGTAAATGCTTAATCAGATAACACGGTACACAACACACAATTTGATTACATGGAAACCAATTGGTAAAAACCCCGGTGGGAGTTGACACCCATAATGAACTATACTTGTTTATAGTAATCCCTGTTAGAAGATATTTCAACCCTGTTAGGAGTTTTACTTTACAATGCAATAAGTATAGTGACCTGGTTAAGGGTCGGACCCTGTTAGGAGTCTTTTACAAATAACCCTGTTAGGGGTGGTGGACTCACTGTCCAAAAGCTCACTGCTCTGTACATCTTTCTTCTCTTTTCGTATCATTCACACTTAGTGTATCACAATTGACTTGTTATAAGTATCTATCTCAAAGTATGAGATCATGGGACCTGTAAGACAACTCTTCATAACATCCTTGTTGGCTCTACTAAGCACGCAAGCATAATTACAACTGCACAAGTCTAAACTGAATAGACATGACACTTCACTAAGTCAGCCTCACCAAATTAACTCTAACTTTGCAATCTTCTTGAAACATGTTTGGCGCCTTTAGATGAATATCATCAACTCATAAATAAACATGAATATACACATACATATCTTGAAGATAGGCACAACTCAAGAAACACATTATATACGTCGGCCCTAAACAGTTATACTTCCATAACTATAACTGCTAATAATAAAATTACATAACTTTACTTAAACATCATATCTGGGTCTGTGTGTATGAACCTAACATAATAAACATGTCAAAAACATATATCTATCCACGCAAGTCTTCATATCATCATTCTGATAAGTACATACATAATTACTACTGTGTATTATATGTTATCATCAATGACAAACATACAATCAATCAACTACTTAGAATCAAATCTCCAACAATCTCCCCCTTTGATATTGATGGAAACATATGATAGAAAAAACATCCTCTATTCATGGTGTTCTCTTTCTTTTACAATCTTCTCAATATCCTCATCAAAGATTTCTCTAAACTGCTGTAGTTCCTCTAACTGTGTTTTTTTTCCATGTATATACTCCCCCAGAGTATATGCTCCCCCTTAGTACATACTCCCCCTTACTATATATACTCCCCCTTTGACATCAATGGCAAAGGGCATCATAGATCTTTAGGCACAGGTACTACTCCAGAAGTAGAGTAGTCAACCATTCATCAGTCACTTAATGACTGATGTTCTTGTTGCTTCTTCTAAACAGACTCAGGAGAGGGAATTACCCCCAACTTCTCCCTGAGATACTCAAAAGTATCCTTTGATAAGGGCTTTGTGAAAATATCTTCCAATTGTTCTTTGGTGCTCACATAGTCCAATTTAACTTCTTTGTCTGCAATGTTTTCTCTTAAGAAATGGTACTTGATCTCTATGTGTTTTGTCTTTGGGTGCATCACAGGGTTCTTAGAAATGTTGATAGTGCTAGTATTATCACAGTGAATAAAAATAGGATAATCAACCTGAATGCCAAAGTCTTTAACCATTTTCTTGATCCAAACCATGGTTGAATAATTCAGTACTGCTTCAACATATTCATCTTCTACTGTTGACTGAGAAATACAGTTCTGCTTCTTGCTTATCCAAGAAACCAACCTGTCTCTAAGAAATACTACTCCTCCTGAAGTGCTCTTCCTGTCATCAATAAAACCTGCCTAATCTGCATTAGTGTACACATGAAGTTGTACATTCTCTGATTTAGGATACCATAAACCATAGTCTATAGTTCCCTTTAGATATCTGAATATCCTCTTGATTTCCATTAAGTGATTCTGCTTGGGTTCAGCATCAATTCTTCCAACAATGCCAACTACATTAGATATGTCAAGTCTAGATTGAGTTAGATAAATGAGTTTACCAATCATAGATTTGTACAATGTCTTATCAACTGCTGTGGAATCATCATATTTTGAAATCTTGCTTCCTGTTATCATGGGAGTGCATACTGGCTTACAGTCATCCATCTGAAAAGTATTTAGTATTTCCTTCACATATTTTGACTGATTAATGAATATACCTTTATCTGTTTGTTTCACATTCAGTCCCAAAAAGTATTTTATAGGACCAATCATACTCATTTAAAATTCATTCTGCATTTATTTTGCAAATTATTTACTGAGATTTTCATTACCCCCAAAGATAATGTCATCAAAAAATATGGCAACTAATAATAATCCATCAGGTGTCTCTCTTGTGAATAGGTTATAATCTGCTGCTCCTTTCTTGAATCCAATCTTGGAAAGATAACCATCAAGTCTCTCATACCAAGCTCTTGGGGCCTTTTTAAGACCATAGAGTTCTTTCTTCAATCTGCATACCATGTCTGGTTCATCTGAAAGATTAAATCCTTCAGACTGTTCTATGTAGACTTCTTCATTTAAGTCACCATTTAGAAAAGCTGATTTTACATCCATTTGATAAAATTTAAAGTCTTTGAATGTTGCGTATGCCAAAAAAAATTTAATGGCTTCCAGTCTGCTCATAGGGGAAAATGTATCAGTGTTTTCAATTCATTCTCTTTGCACATATACTTTACATACCAATCTTTCTTTATTTCTTACTACTATAACATCTTCATTCATCTTGTTTCTAAATACCCACTTTGTTCCAATCACATTTTGGTCACTGGGTCTAGGGACCAATTCCCATGTATCATTTTTAATTATCTGATCTAATTCCTCTTTCATTACATTCTTCCAATCTGAATCATTACAAGCATCTTCAACACTTAAATGTTCAATTTGTGAAAGAAAACATACCTCTTCATCCATTGCTAGACTTTTTGCTTTAGATCTGGTCAAAATGTTGTTTCTCTAATCTCCAATGATATCATCTTTAGAGTGGTATCTAGATGTGAATTTTGGAACCTTAGGTGTGTCTTCTTCTTCTGTAATCTGTGATTCTTCTCTACTTGATTTAGGGTCATTTCATGAGACATCAAAGCAAATCAAACATTTCTTCAATAATAGTATCTTTGCTGCTAGGCCTGGGTTCATCTTCAATCATAGGTGCATAATCATAGTATCTTTCTTGAACCATAAACTTTTCATCAATTTTTACATGAGTACTTTCAATTACCTTTTTCAATCTCAGATTAAAACATCTATAAGCTTTTCTTTTTGTGGAGTAACTAAGAAAAATACCTTCATCACTTCTGGCATCAAACTTAGCAACACCATCATCTCTCTTGATGTAGCACTTGCTGCCAAAGATTCTGAAATACTTTACTTTAGGTACATTACCAAACCAAAGGTCATAAGGTGTCTTATCTGTGCCTAGCCTCAATTGAGTTTGGTTGATAGTGTAGACTACTGTATTCACTGCATCTCTACAATATGTGTGCGCCACTTTTTCTTCAATCATCAGAGTGCACACTGTATCAAGTATGATCCTGTTCCTCCTTTCTGCTATCCCATTCTATTGAGGGGTTCTAGGTACACTCAACTATATTTTAATTCGATGTTCTTCATAGTAATCATAAAACTAATCAGAGGTGAACTCTCATCCTCTATCAGATCTCAGACATTTCAGTTTTAATCCGGATTCATTCTCAACCTTAGCTTTGAATATTTTGAACTTTTCAAAGGCTTTAGATTTATCTTTTAAGAACGCAACCCACATCATCCTAGAATAATCATCAACAAATAAAATGAAATACCTTTCTCCGTAGTATGATCTTGTTTGAGTAGGACCACATAAGTCTGTGTGTACCAAGTCCAATTTGTTTATAGCTAAGTTTTGCTTACTTCTGAAAGAACTCCTTACATGCTTACCCATAACACATTCCCTGCATACTGTGTCAACTAGTCTTGCAATACTAGGAAGGTCTCTAACTGCCTTGACATTGCTTATCTTTACTATGTTATCAAAATTGATATGGCATAGTCTCTTGTGCCATAACCAACTATCATCCACCTTTGCAACAAAACAACTAACATCCGAGTTAAGCTAAAAAATATTACCTTATGTTTTAGAGCCTAATGTAATCATGTCTCCATCCTTGTTAATGATGCACTTTTTGTCTTTGAACTCCAAATGATAACCTTTGTCAAGTAGCTTTCCAACACTCAGCAAGTTATGATGTAATACATCCACATATAGAACATCATCTGTCTTGTTCCTTCCATCCAAAGTGATAGAACCTCTGCCTATGATAGGTTTGGGATTGTTATCTCCAAATCTAACCATACCACCTTTGTATTTTTCTAAGTGAACAAATATATCTTTGTCACCTGTCATATGATGAGAGCATCCACTGTCAATGATCCAATCAATTCTAATGTTTGCTTTGGAAATTAGGGCTAGCTCTTGTTCTTCCTTTTCATTTGCAATGTCCATTTCCTCAAGAAACCTTTCTATGTCACTAAGGGCAACAAATCCAATTTCATCTTCTCCTGAATCTTCATCAGTTACACCTTCTTTAACATGATAATATTCCTTCTTATATTTGGGTTTGTAGCTAGATCTAAACTTCTTGACTCTTGTAGGACACTTAAATGCAAAGTGACCAATCTTGTTACATGAAAAGCATTTAAATAGAAGCCGTGCTTCATAGTTTCCTTTTCCTTTCTTTTCTCTTTAGCAATCATAGCAATGATTTCTTCAAGTTTTTCTCATTATGACTGGAAATGTGTAAGGATTTCTTACCATGGACTGAGGCTTTGAAAGTTGTTTCACTTTTAGGTTCAGTCTTAAACCTTGATATCTCAAATGCAGAGATTTTTCTGATCAAAGTCTCTCTCTTGAAGTCTTGTGAGAATTGCATAGTTTCCTCTAGAATACTGATATTGTTTTCATAGTCTGATCTTAAAGTGGTTAGCAACTTGTCCATTATATCTTCTTCAGATATTTCTCCACCATTGTTTCTGATTCCAGAGACTGCTTCATTTATTCTTTGATTGTAGGCTCTAATGTTTTCTTCAGGTAACATCTCAAGACTATTGTATTTCTTTTTCCATGTCTTCCTACGTGCATTATTTTCTTGAATATCTCCTTCAAACATATATTCTAAATACTTCCATATGGTATATGCTCTGTCAATTTTCTTGATCTCAAAAAATTCACTATCGGATAAGGTGCTGATTAGGGCTTCTTTAGCAATTGTATTATTGGTAACTATTTCCTTTTGTCTATTATTAGCATCATCCTTTGCAAGGCCTTTCAGAGAGGGAATTACAACTTCTTGTGTGGAAATTTCAAAGATCTCAAAGCCAACACATTGTAGATGTGTTATCATTTTATTTTTCCAATCCAGATAATTTTCTCCATCAAACGTAGGGCTTTCTTTTATGAAGTAAGACATCTGATCTACCTTAAGCTGTTAGGCTTCTTCTCCAAGGCACTTGGCTCTGATACCAATTGTTAGAATAGTCCCAAAGGATAACTGAGAAGGGGGGGTGAATCTTTTATCAGTAAATTTAGTTATTTTACTTCCTTAACTTCATAATACAACAAAGTAAATGCTTAATCAGATAACACAGTACACAACACACAATTTTATTACAGGGAAACCAATTGGTAAAAACCCCAGTGGGAATTAACACCCACAATGAACTATACTTGTTTATAGCAATCCATGTTAGAAGATATTTCAACCATGTTAGGAGTTGTACTTTAAAATGCAATAAGTATAGTGACCTGGTTAAGGGTTGGACCCTATTAGGAGTCGTTTACAAATAACCCTATTAGGGGTGGTGGACTCACTGTCCAAAAGCTCACTGCTTGATGGTGAAGGCTACAATCTTCTGTCTAACAGATATGCACTATATCTGATGATGAAATATAGAGTAGACCTGCTATCTTGATCAGTTCTAGTGTATTACAATCTTTCACATCTTCTTCACATAGACTCTTGATGAATGAACCAACTTTGATAATCTGCTCTATACATCTTTCTTCTCTTTTCGTATCATTCACACTTAGCGTATCACAATTGACTTGCTATAAGTATCTATCTCAAAGTATGAGATCATGGGACCTATAAGAAAACTCTTCATAACATCCTTTTTGGCTCTACTAAGCACGCAAGCATAATTACAACCACGCAAGTCTAAACTGAATAGATGCGACACTTCACTAAGTCAGCCTCACCAAATTAACTCTAACTTTGCAATCTTCTTGAAACATGTTTGGCACCTTTAGATGAATATCATCAACCCATAACTAAACATGAATATACATACACATATCTTTAAGATAGGTGAAACTCAAGAAACATGTTATATATGTCAGCCCTAAACAATTATACTTCCAGAACTGTAACTACCAATAATAGAATTACATAACTTTACTGATACATCATATCTAGGTCTACGTGTATGAATATAACATAATAAACATGTCAAAAAAATGTATCTATCCATGCAAGTCTTCATATCATCATTCTGATAAGTACATACATAATTACTACTGTGTATTATATGTTGTCATCAATGACAAACATACAATCAATCAACTGCTCAGAATCAAATCTCCAACATTTATTGCTTGTCTAGGAGACTAACCTCTTTCCAATAAATAATGCTCCACCACTTGTGCTCTTTCTTTCATCAATACTTCTAGCCCAATCAACATCAATAAAAGTATTCAAATCAAAGTTTCGTCCTTTCTTGTACCATAATACATAATCTTCAGTACCCTTAAGATATCTCAGAATCCTTTTGATGGCCATCAAATAATTCTCGATAGGATTAGCTGAAAACCTTGCAACAATACCAACTGCTAATGCAATATCAGGTCTGGTGTGAAAAATATATTGAAGTTTGCCAATCATGGATCTTTAGGTAGTCTGGTTTACTTCCTTTGAATCATCATCCTTAGACAACTTATGTCCAGTAGGCATAGGTGTTCCAACTAGTCTAGAGTCTTCCATCTCAAATTTATTCAATATCTCTTTGATGTATTTAGACTGGGTAATGTAAATACCATCCTTCATGTGATAAACTTGTAATCCAACAAATAATTTGATTTCACCAAACATAGACATCTCAAATTCATTACTCATAGCTTCTGAGAATTATTTTCATAAGTCATCATATCCAATAAATAATATATCATCAACAAATAGTTCTGCTAATAGTATCTTTTTTTGAGGTCCTTCTTTGATATACAAGCTACAATTTTCATAAGTTCTCTGAAATACAATGATGATCAAGTAACCATGCAGTCTTTTATATGAGGATCTAGGAACTTGCTTCAGTCCATAGAATTATTTATGTAATTTGCAAACCATATTCCTTTTGTTAGGGTCTACAAAACATTCAAGATGCTCAATTTAGACTTCCTCTTCAAGAATTTCATTCAGGATTGCATATTTTACATCCATTTGATATTCCTTGTACCCTTTGTGTGTAGCATATGCCATAAGAGTTCAGACTCCTTCAAGTCTTGCAAGAATATAAAAAGTTTCTCCATAATCAATACCCTCTTCTTGAGCATATCCTTTACATACTAATCTTGCCTTGTTTATAGAAAATTCTCCTTTTCATTCATCTTGTTTATGAAAAGCCACTTAGTACCAATCACATTCTTATCTTTTGGTCTAGGTACAAGAGTCTAGGTTTTGTTATTTTCTATCTGCTCAATCTCTTCATTCATTGCTTCGATCCAACTTTCATCATTCAATGCATCTTTAATAGTTCTAGTTCAATTTCACTAAGAAAACATGTACCTTTAATTTTGTTCCTTGTCATTACACCTTCTATCTGATCTCCAATTATTTATTCTGGTGCATGATGCCTTCTGACATATTTTGCAAGAACAGGATCCTTCCTTCTTGATTCTAGGCCTGTTCCTTTGGGTTCACCATGCTCAAAAGTTCTATTTTGTTCTTTTGTTTGATACTCAGGTTCCATTGTCTGAGACTCGGGTGCCTCTATCTTAGACTCGGGTGCTTCTGTCTGCGACTCGGTTCCCTCTCTCTGTGACTCAGTATCTCCATTCTATGACTCAATTTCTTCTACCAATAGCTCGGGTTGCACATGTTGTAACTTAGGTTGAACTGTTTACGTTTGTGCAGATGAATTCAATGGTTGACAGGGATGCTGTCCAATCACTATTGCTTGTGTCTTAGGTATAGTATCAGGTTCACAATATACAAATTTTCTTTAATCCTGAGGTTCTTTACTGATATGTTCTTCACCTCTTTATTTCTTCAGTTAAACTTGGTTCAAGGTGTGAATTACAGTGCTGATAGCTTCCTTCCAGTATTTGGTAGCAACATTCTTTTCAATCATCAAGGTTCTTGCACAATCCATAATGGATCAGTTCCTTCTTTGTGCTATACTATTCTACTATGGTGTACTTGGGGCAAATACTTGTCTTTTTATTCCTCTTTCATTTTAGAATTCATTGAATTCAATAGAAATGAATTCTCCTACTTTGTCAGATCTTAAGCATTTAAGTTTCTTTCCTGTTTCTTTTTCAACTCTGGCTAGGTACCATTTGAACTTCTGAAAAGCTTTTGATTTTTCTTTGAGAAACATAATAGTCATCATTCTGGAATGATCATCAATAAATAGAATGCAATACTTCTCACCTGTGTAACTTGTTGTTCCAAATGGTCCACATAAATCAGTATATACCAATTCCAAAACTTCTTCACTATTGTAGTTCTTTCTCTTGAAGCTAATTTTTCCCATCTTCCCAATTTGACATTGTTTGCATATTGCTAGTTTAGGTTTCTTCAGAATAGGAATTCCTCTTACTCTTTTGTTCTTGCTTATGTTAACCAGGTTATCAAAGTTTACATGACATATCCTTTTATGCCATAACCAACTTTCTTCTACTTATGCAATACAAAATGAACTTTCATTGAGATGAAGATAAAATAGAATACCTTCAGTTTGTCTTCCAGTTATAACTATGTTTCCCTTACCACCCAGGAGCTTGGCCTTACCATTCATGAATTCTACCTTGAAACCAATGTTATTCAGCTATGCCACACTTAGTAGATTGTGCCTTATTCCTTCAATCTAATAAGAATTATCACATTTTATTCCTTCTATTAAAGCAGTACAACCTTTACCTTTCACAAAGTAGGGTTCATCATTCCCAAAGCTAACACTCCCACCATCATAGTGCTCAAGATGTTCAAATTTGGTTTTATCACCAGTCATGTGGTCAGAACAACCACTATCAATTATCCAAGTGTCATTCTTGCTAATATGAGAATATAGTGTTGTCTTTTCATTATCTTCATTATCTGACTCATCCCTAATATCAATATAAACCATTTCATCTTTATCTTCATCAGTATCAAAATCTTTAGCAACGTAGCAAGATTTCTTACCTTTGTCTTTGTATCTTTTGTAGCTTGTATATTTCTTGCCTTTAAACTTGTTGAGATTTTTCTCACCTTTTTCTTCCTTGTTTGGACACTTAGCAGCAATGTGACCAACCTCATCACATGAAAATAAAATTAATGGTATTCTTCTCTTTTACTATCCTTTTCCTTTTGCATCTCTCCTTGCAAGTAATGCTTCAATGATTTCCAGATCTTTATCATCATATTCATCATCACTGTCACTGTCAATCTATTTTTCTGTCATCTTTACAAGGTTTAAATTAGCTTTGAATGCAGACTCAATATTGCCAAGATTAGGAGAGTAATTTTCAAATTTATCCAACTCAAAAGCTGATAATCTCCCAATTAATCCATCTAGATTTATACCATTACTGCATCTCATTTCTTCAATAGGTGAAACTATAATTGCATAGCTAGGAAGTAAAGCCCTCAATACCTTACTAACCATTGTTGTGTCTTCATTTACTCTACTAGAAACTGTGATGGCACTGACACTTTTCTTGATTCTTTCAGTGTATTTTGTAATGTCCTCTCCTTCTTTCATTTTCATATGATCAAATTGACATCAGAGAATTTATGCTTTGGATCTCTTTATATTGACATCTCCTCCATGAATATCATGCAATTTTTTCCACATATCAAAGGTAGTGGGGTAGTCCTTGACTTCATAAAATTTAGAATAAATGAGTGCAGAGGCTATATCAATCATCATTATGTTATGATGCTTCATGTCTATCATCTGATCCATAGTCAAAGGTCTCGGTGGTTCCACATACCAATGGTCCAAGAATTGTGAACCAGTATCTCCAATGGTAGATAGATGTAGTCTCATTAAATCTTTACATGCAACAAAATTTTTTCTGTTAAGCTTCAGGATCTCCCTTCTGTAAGACATCTCTGATCTTTAGCTTAGGCCTTGAAACCTTCCATATAAGCACCAAATTATCTAACACCAATTGTTGGAAATTAGTTGAGTAACTGAGAGGGGAGGGGTGAATCAGTTACCAAAAAAACAAATCCAAGTGCCTTAGATGTCTTAAACAAATTAGTCATTGTTTCTCGGTCAACACAGATATTCTACTGTCACTCGGTTAACATAGAAAATATTGAGATATTAACTGTGATTATATTTAGTAATTAATTGCAGAAACATAAACCATAAATAAAATGAAAATTACACTGATAACACCAAGATTTAACGTGGAAACCCAATATGGGAAAAACCACCAATTGCAACTATTCACTATTTTTCACTCTTCTAAAGTGAGCCATGTTAGGAGCCAACCCTGTTAAAGGTTACAATAAAACACTGTTAGGTGTGACCTCGTTAGAGGATTTAATCACCCTATAAGGAGTGGCCTTGTGAGAGGTCTTCAAACACTTCAATGTAGAAATGTCACCTTGTGAGAGGTTTTACAAAAGACTGTTAAGTCTAATCTGTTAATAGATTTTGATCACTGCTACAATTGTTAGAAAGTAACAATGGATTGACCTATTTTGATTAGCGACTGTCTTTGCTGATTTAGATCTCTATTCTAGATTAAATACTTGATCCTCACTAATCGGATCTTTTGTTGGATTCCTTTGTGTTATGTCCTCAATCAGAATTCCATCTGATTTTGCCTTCACTATTCATATCATAAACACACACTTCCACACACTATATCTACATATTCAATCCAAACTTGACCTTATACATATATATATGATAAGCCTTGTCAAGTCAGCCTTAATATCCTTCCAAATAATAAAAATCATGTCTGTCAGTTGCATATAGCCAATTATCCATAAAATATAAACTACGGTTAGTTGGCTGATAGTAACTATTTAACTCGGTAAACATTGAAATCCTTTAACGCTCGAACAACACTGTAATGCCTGAGTGAACTCAGTTAGAACTGAAAATCACTTTTGTCCTCTTCAATGCCTAAAAGTGCTTGGCATGAACTGACTGTGCTTGGATAGGATTAGACATTTGTGTAAACATCACTATACTTGTGTAAACATCAATGAAAATACACAATTGAATAATTGTCATCAACAATAATACCCTGATTTTTTTGTATGGAAACCTGGTTAAGGGAAAAATCATGATGGGTATGGAGCGCACAAGTAATTACTTATATAGAAATATTAACCCTATTAAAGGTTTAGATACAATAAGGGGAATGCACATGCATTCTAGCACATTTCCTACAACTCACTTCTTAGATTACAAAAGAGGGATACAACCCTTAGGAGATTATACTTCTTTACAATATATATTGGACTATAATCCAAAATAGTGAACTGGAAGTTAGCATCACATACACTAGTACAATTTTGTTAAAGTGCAACATAAAATCTCAGCTCAACTTCCAATTGAACCACTGATTACTAATCCTTCACACATATAACATATATCCTTAGCATATCTAACCATCACAATATGAATTCATCACAAAAATTTGATCTTATATATAAAATATTTTAAATAGTATCTTAACTGGTCGACCACCAAATCATAAAGTGTTCCATGTGAAGTGTTGGACAAATCCTCCATCAAAATGTCATGCTAACCTCAAAAAATTCCATGGATCTCATCTACCATGTTGGATCAACAAAATTAAGCTAATAAACCAATCAATCAATTGATCCGATAAGATTTATTAGATCCACCAAACTATACCACTTTTCTTCATTAACAGTCAAGAAACCACTACATAGAGCATCACAACTTGATCATTCAATATCACAAATTCCTAAAAAAATAGAATAGGATAGATTATAACTTAATGAAGATCCTCCTAGGTTCACTGATCAAAAATCCATTATGCCTTCTTGTACCAAACCATATACTGAACTCTGTATCCTATGCTAGTTCTTCCATACTTAGCCAAATTTTCATTTTAACCTTCGGGATCACCACAATATGAAAAGTGACCTTTAGTATAGTTTCCATTAATGAAAATATACAAGCTATCAAGAGTAGTGTCTCTTTCCAACAATCTCTCCCTTTGGCATTGATGACAATACTTAGTGAAAAATGATAAAGTGTCCATCAAAAAATGCCAAACTCCAAAATTTCTCCTCAAAAACAAAAATATCATGCTCCCCCTGCGATGAATATCTCCCTCTTTGAAATCAATGGAAAAGGCTAGGATCAAAACAAAAATTGACAACCAAAATCCTATATCTCTCCAGTATATTCAAGTATGCAAAATATAATTACAAAAGTTTTGAAACATCTGTTAAATTTTTTCTCAGAGCACCAAAATTTGAGTCCCAACTCTTTTTTATTCTCTCCGCGGTCTCACTCTATCTATAAATGACATAGGCCAAATTTTCTTCTTCAACAAAGTTGGGTGCATCATAAATAGGGTGGGATACCTTTGCCTCTCTTAGACCATTAAGTAGGATGTCAAGTCTAGGGGTGATTTGATTCCTCAACTCAAAAGTCTACCTTTTATCCTCTCTTTCTCTATCACTAAGTTATAAATCTTGTCGTCCAAAGATATAACCCAAGATGCATAAATGGATGCCAAAGTTGTCAAAAGATCATAAGATCTAGATAATTTTAACAACTTATCCTCACTTTCCCTAATTATTTTCTCTATGTCTGCAAATTATTTAGAATATTCAATACATGATCTATATGTATTACCTCCTTTGGTTAGTGCATCCTTTAACCTCTAAATTGCATCTTTAAAAGTTATTTTTCCTTTTTTAATAAAAATGTTCAACTAACTGAACCTGCTAACATCAAATTCTCTTTGCACCTTACTCAATGCTGACTACTCTCGTGACTCAAAGTGTGTATTCACAACATTCAAAAGATCTTCAAGATGATTTGATAATGAATAATTCTAATCAGTAGGAAAAGTCGACATTATCTTTTTCAACACATCCAATTAAAGTTCCAAACATTCATTACCCTTCATGTGTGCCCTCAATATTTTTTTTCTAGGTTTTGGTCTGGACCGCCAAAGAAAGCCTCATCATCTGCACAAGGCTCATTGAAATCTAGCTGAATTGGACATTGAATCAATTTTATATCCTCCTAATCTGTCCCTTCTTCATCAATAAATTATTTCACTGCCTTCACAGTGTCTCTTGCCTCCAATTTGTGTTCAACCTTTACATCCAAATATTTATCCTCTTCCTTATCTATCTGATCTGCAACCTTACCTTTATCTTTATCTTCCTTATGAATAGATGCTTCCTTTTATTTTCCTTCTTCTTAGACTCAATGTCAGTCTGATTTGGATGTTTTCCTTCTTTATCACCTTTCTCACCTTCATGAATAATCTAGACATCATCATAAACAATTTATAATGCAATTTACTTCTCCTTATCTTCCATAATATAATCACATTTAGATAAATTGATCTATATAGCATATGTTTCATCTTTTTCTCCAATAAATAAACTGAATGGTATGCCTAATATGAATTCATCAAGTGCATCATTAATATCTCCAAGGTTTTCTACTAGCTCACTGTGATGGACAGTGGTATCATAATGTGTCCCTTCATCAACATCATACCATTTGTTCAGTAGGGTTTTCTTAAAGACTTCTTATGTATATTTTACAACTTCATCTATTATACCTATCATTATCTTTCTCATGAAAGCTTTCTTTTCTTTGTCAAGAATGTTATTGTTGTGCATTGTTTTTACACAAGTCAATTTCTAGGAATCCAATGTTCGAATTCCCCTCTTGGAATAATAACAGATCTATTTCCAAGGTTCTCCATGGTCATGGTACATCAGCTTGGTAAAATCAGTAGAAGATAAACGTGAATGTTAACAAGGAGGCCTTTGCTGATACCTTTTGAACTTCAGGCTGCAAAACAAACTTTAGTACTTTTTGTGTTTTCTCGATTTATCAATGTATGCAATGTACTAATAACACAAATATAAATTTAAAACCTACAACAATTGCCTATTTTAACCAATTTAAAACAAAGATCAAAAGATTTGAGTAGCGAGAATTGTAAGCAAATTTACTGAAATGAAATCTAACGAACATAAACCATCGTTGAATCATGCTTGAAAATTAAATGATGAAATAATGGAAACCCGAATCAAATAAATTCACAATTCCATATTCAATAGATGTAATCTTTTGAAGAAACTTTACCCAGATGTAAGATTTTCAAAAATCTATCAAATTGTGAAGCCACTAGATGCACGCACACACAAGAAAGATTTATCTTTAAACCAATAGAACAAATCTTTCCAATCATTCATCACACCAAGATGAAATAATGACAACAAAATCCAATTTAATTGATCAAAGATTCATACACAATAAACATAGTCGAATCTTTGAAATAGGTGAACAAGTATGCACACATTCACAATTTTGCTTAGACAACAAAAAATTTGACACCACG
Organism: Thuja plicata; assembly: GCA_018584345.1. Classification (NCBI taxonomy): domain Eukaryota; kingdom Viridiplantae; phylum Streptophyta; class Pinopsida; order Cupressales; family Cupressaceae; genus Thuja; species Thuja plicata. Next base: position 5,373,659 of record MU226104.1, read on the forward strand.
AATGAACCACCAAAAATATATATCTTTATTGTATTAAAAATCCAACCTTAATTACATTGTTCTGATCCAATATATAGTGCTCCAACTATGAAATAAAGAAACTCGTAGTTAGGGTTCTATCTACATCTAAAACTGTAAAATAAAATTAAAACTAGAGCTTAACATTACATACCTACTCCTAAATTGATAGCTAAAACATTTTTATGGATTTTAATACATTTGCATTACATTTATGTGAGAATATAGGGCTAAATATGCTCACCAGTTCTGAGATTAGAACTGGAGTTCAACCATTCTTGAACTGGAGTGTTCTTCAAAAAATGGAGTTCTTCCTTGGAATATTAATCTTGGCTCCTCTTTTTGAATACAACTAATTAATATCCTCTAGGTAAATAAAATGACCCCAAACATGCATGCAATATGATCTGAAACAAACTCTCCATGCAAATTATTTATTTGTTGAAATGGCCCAGAAAGTTTGGACCTCGACCCTAACTCTGAAAGTTGACTAGATGAAAATTGGCTAAGTGTGAATCCTTATGACTCCTAAAGTTTTGGACTTTCTAAGTCCGAAAGGAAAAAAAACTTGAGTTGGAAAAATGGATAAGTGTGAAAAATCTCTTTTTGATAAATTTCATTAAATCCAAAATTGAACACTTAGTCATTTTTGGAGGATGTCTGGATGCGCCTTGTAATACCCCTCTGGTGCAGGAGAACCCTAGTTAAATTAAGTTTTTTTTTTTGGCACTTATGGATTCCTTGAAGGTCCTAGTGGCCTTTAGGGTCAAGTTAGAATAAAAGGTTTCATATTGGACATCCTTTGTAAGACCTAGTTCCAAGATTGGCATTTTATAAACCCTTGGTCAAGTATTGGTCAAATAATGTCCAAAAAATTAAATATACGTTATTTTATCATATTTAGATGTTTTATCATGTTTAGATCCATTTTTTTATCATAAATAATAATTTTGGACCAAGTTTGGTTACTTAGAGTGAAAAGTTGCAAAATCTTGCAAAATTGCTAAAAAGTTGTCAGGCAACTTTTACAACTTTTGTCAAATATTGTAAAAACCATTCCCAAATGGCTAATTAGTTTAAAAAGTGAATTTAACCATTGGGGATGCCTAAAAAATCCCTTATAGGTGGGTTGTAGGAGGAATTTTGTAACTTGGCATTCAAAATCAATAAAAATCACCATTTTCCTACAAATTCGAGAAACATTCATTTGGTACAGACAGGTACGGAAGGTTGGGAAGGAAAGTATGATAGATTAAGGTATCCCCATGAAGTAGCTTCCTTTTTCATTTATCCTCATGTCCTAATATCTTGTACTTTGAATGTTATTGTGTTTTTACTCCTGTTGCCTGGTTTGTAGGCCCTAAATCAGGGTTTCATAAAAAATTGTACATATTTCTTGTCTCCACCATGGGAATCTAATGACCCTTGGTGGAAATAATGTATTGAAAATTATCTTTAAGATTATGCAGGTTGGGTTTGATAAAATGCAGGGAGATGGGTTTGCCATGATGCCCTAGGTGTACATGTCCATGTGTGCACCAATCAAGCGATTGAGTATAGTCCACATAACTCATCATAGGATATTCATAAGGCCTGAATTTGAGTCTGAGAAGTCCTTATGCAATCCCTCACATGATTCAAGTGTTGGTTTAAGTTCTATTTATACGTAAGAGGTACCTATAGTGTAATTGGAGGCCTAATTATCCCTATTTGTTTAGGCAAAATAGTGTGTCTTCCTATTTTCCTTTTACTTCCAAGAATTGGTGCTTTGGTATAATCCATTTGGCCATAAAGGGTACTTTAATCTCTACTTTGTTTAGGGGCTTATGTGGAACACTTTCAAACTAAGCCCAAATTGCCATTTGAAAAGGCTACAAGCCTAGGAGGGCTTATCATAGAAACCATGACCAAATTAGTGGTATGGTGAGTAGAATCATTGGATTCTTGTCTTAGGGACCTAAATAGACCAAATCCTTGATCATAGGTGACCCCTGGTCCTTGTATTCTTTAATGGGGAGTTGATGTCAATTTGGTGTAAGTGCTTAATGGCCAACCATTAGGAGTTGGCATTGGAGACTTGGTAGAACCTAGTGATTAGGTTTCCCTATTGGTAATAGGCTGTGATAACCTAGAAAAAATTAATTTATGCACTTGTGATAAGTGTAGAGGCACTTTACCTCTTGGTATTTGAAGATTTGAAGGACACCTTGTCCTTTTAGGGCTTCTGACTATTTACACTACATCAAGTGGTATTAGAGCTATGTCTACTCCTGAGGATGAAGAAATTGCTGCAAGTGTTACAAACATGGAACTTGCAAGGATAGTGAGAGAACAGAAGGCAACAAATGTAGCCCTAACCAAGAGGCTTCAAGAACTTGAGAATAAGGTAGAGAGGGGAAGAGAAGACATGTCTAATGGTGAAGAAGGGAGTGAAGAGGAAGATTACACTCCTAATCAGGATGAGAACATTCCTACAGACCTGTGACCCCTCTTACATGCCTTAAAGTCTATGTGGAGAAGAATCATGGAGGATAAGTTGGACTTGCCAACTTTCAATGTAAAGATGAATGCAGATTTGGCCTTAGATTGGATTGAGGCCTTGACAAGCTTCTTTGAGTGTGAAGACATTTCTGAGAAGCAAAGAGTAAAGATGGAAAAATCCAAGTTGAAGGGAGAAGCCCTAACTTGGTGGAACTTCATCCAAATAGAGAGGGTGAAGAATGGTAGAAGCATGACCACTTCTTGGAAAAATATGATAGCATTGATAAAGGAGACATATGTACCTGAAGATTATGGGGTACAACTCCATAGAAGGAAGAAAAACCTAAAGAAAAAAGACATGGATGTAGGCTCATACACCGATGAGTACCTAAAACTATGCATGAGGACTAATGCAACATAGAATGAGGAAGAAAAACTAGGAAGATACATGAATGGTCTCAAGGTGTCCATTCAAGAAGAACTAAGCCTACACAACCCTACATCATTAGAAAATGTTATTATATGGAAATCATGGTAGAGGAGAAATGGAAAAGAAAGAAAGACTTTGGAAAAGGAAAGAGAAATGATGGTGGAAAGAGTTTTAGAGGAAGAGGTACCTCTTGGAATAGAGGACAATACAGTGGCAGCAACAATAAGACCCCTGACCCAGGCTAAGGAGACAAAGAACATGGTGAATCCAATTTCAGAGGGAACTTCATAGGAAGGAAACCCTTCAACAAAGGAAGAGTAAGAGGAAATGGACCTTTGAAATGTTGCTACTGCAACCAACTTGGACACCATGCAGGGAGATTCCTGGAGAAATGAAAATAACAACAACCATGGAGAAAGGAGGACACAACTCATTCAAGAAGACAAACAAGAGGATGAAACCAATCCAAGGCATTTAGAACCAGAGGAAGGAGCATGTTTGAAGATGAGTCAAGCTTTCCTGCAAGTACCACAAACCCATGAACCACCTCAAAGGAAGAGCCTCTTCAGGACAAAGATCAAATGCCATGGAAAGGTATGTAATCTCCTTATTGATTCAAGTTCAACTAAAAGTTTGGTTTCTCTTGAAATGGTCCAAAAATTAAAATTATCTAAGAAGCCACACCCCTTTCCCTACCATGTCTCTTGGTTAACCAAAGGTCAACAAACTCTAGTAACTAAACAAGCATGGGGAGAGTTCTCTATAGCAGATTTCAAAGATAAAGTACTTTATGATGTAGTAGAAATGGATTCTTCCCACATCTTACTAGGTAGACCTTGGCAATATGATGTGGATTCCACACATCATTGTAGGAAGAACACCTAATCCATCACCTAGAATGGGGTAAATTTTACCATGAAGCCCCTGCCTGATGCTAAAACTGAGAAAGAACCTACTGTTATCACCATAGGTGAAAAGGAAATGTTGCAAGTATTGGAAGAACCTGAGACTTAAGGTTTTGTAGTGATCTGTAAACCCAAGGATAGCATAAGATCTAATGATAAGGATCCCATACCAAAAAAAGTTAAGAAAATGTTAAACAAATACAGTGATGTCACTACTAGTGACTTGCCCACAAGCCTCCCTCCCTTAAGAGAAATCAGTCATCAAATAGACCTAATACTTGGTTCTTCCTTACCTAATAAGGTTCCATATAAGATGACACCTTCTTAGCATGCAATGATTAAAAAATAGGTTAATGAACTTGGTGGTACCCTAAATTTTGATAATTTATAAGTCCCAATCCATTATCAAGAAGCATGCTTCTCCATACTAAAAAAGATCAAAGGAAGGAAGCTTTATGACACAAATAAATAGAACTAACTAATCAAAGCCTTCAGAAAATGCTGAAATTTAGACCTGCTACTAAGATTATTTTGACAGAGGGTAAAGATGGTTGAATTTTAAAAATCTAAAAATGACCCAGTTCGAGAAATCAAATTTCCTATCTCTAGTAGAAATATTAGATTTTCACGAGGTGTTTTGGATTTTCAACCAAAGCCAAATCCGAAAGTTAGGTAGTTATTTATTATTTAGTTTATTGTTTTTTCAAAATAATTTGTAATAAGAGTTGTGTCTTTTCACCCTAAAGAGGTGTGAAAGCCACTCAAACACATATATACATAATGTAAAATGTAAAGAGAAGACAATACAATATAATACAATTTCACATATTTGGATAGTTTTTAATCACAAGTATAACATGGACATGGATGTACTATTTTTTCAAAATCAATAAAGATAAGTCCTTTTTCTTTCACATGTGTAATAGTTTCATTATCATTTTACAATTAGTCCCTCGGATAAACCAATAGAACT
>MU226104.1:5414920-5442772 GCA_018584345.1 Thuja plicata
GTGTCCACAATAACAAATACTGTGTTAACAGCCATTTTAAGAGGTAAAACCTGCCTGAGTATTTGTGGAGCTCAAAAATGAAGAAGGACCTTATCCAGTCCTTAGCAATTAGGCTTTTCTTGTCTCTAAATCAGGAGTAAAAGATACAAGGTTCACATAGACATTTCAAGCATTGTGATTCATACAAGAAAAATCCCTAACATATGGTGTTGACTTTGTTGATGAAGGGGCTTGGGTAGTTGGAATTTAAGAAAATATAGGAGCTGAAGGTGGGTGAGTAAGAATTTGAATGGAAGGTGGAGGAGTAGTGGTGTAGGGGCACTCACCAAAGACAAGGACAAGGATGAATAATAACTTTTGTGAAGCTTTTGTTTCTCTTTTTTTTAATGTTGTGTTTGTGTTGTTGTGTTTTGTAATAAAATCCTAAACTATGTTGTTGCATACCCTATTTGGCATCCTTATAAGCCAATTGGGTTGCATAACCATATTAGGAAATTTTTGGTTAGTTTTGGGTGTTTTCAAGTTATATGTCATGTTTGTGTTGAAATTCAAACCTTGGATGGGTGTTGACATCTTGACAATTTTTTTTTTTCTTGAGCATCTTTTCTTGCTATTTTTAGAAAGTTGATGTTGAGCAACTTTTTCTTGTCTTCATGCAAGATTTTGAAGTTGAAGAGTTTATTTAAAGAAATGGATAGAATCTTGGGATTTTTATGTCCCTTGAAGAGGAGAGGTCGAGTAGGTTCACTAAGGACGTTGAAGAACTTTGAATGCATGATTTTGTGAAGACAATTTTGCATATAACACAATTTTCCTGCATTTTCCAGCAGTAGTAAATTACTACATGAACATATGGATTGAATGTGATGAAAAATTTGATATAAGAAGCTGGAGAAACTTTTTATCTTCCATTTTCACCCATTATGAGCTTTTGAGTGTTGTATTTTGTGAGAAAATTAGTTTTTAGTGTTGTCTGTGTTGTTTTGAGCAGTTCTAACTAGGGTTGTGTTGAAATGGTTGTAGTTTGAAGTTCCACCATTGGTTTCCCTCGAACCTTGGTGGAATTCAATATATTCCTATGTAATTCAAGATATCATTTTATATTTTTATGTTCATGTAGGGAGATGGGAGAAAAGTGACACCCTAGGTGGACATCTCCATGTGGCCATCTAGAAGTTTTATGTTTTTGTTCATAAATTTTTATGTGGGTCGATATAGAACCTATAACTTTGGAATTAGATGTTTTTAGGGATCCATAAACACCTCAAAGTGTTGGATTGGAGAAATACTAAAATAAAAAGGTAGTTCCTTTGTTAATAGGGTCTAATTAGCCCTTTGTAGGACACTGTTCACCTGCAAGTTTTGTTGCTTTGTGTTTAATGTTGAAGTTTTTACTTAAGGATTTGGTAGGAGGTTAGTAAATGGTTGGTGTATGTTGTATCTCTCATGTTGAGATAATTTCCAATCTTGTGTAAGCCTCACTAACATTTTGGTGGATTTGAGTATATAGGACCAGGTAACTCCCCAGGGGTCTTTTACATGCTAGTGGACATGAAGAGAGTTTAGAAATGAATCAGTGGATTAAATTAAACCTTCATGGTGTTAGAGTTGTTTTTTGAGACCCTAGACTTGATTTTACTCTAGTGGTGTTCTAGAGTACTTGACTTTGCATCATTTTTGGTATCAGAGCATTTGGCTACTTTTCTTGGAGAAGAAAATTGGTTTATGTCAGAGAAATAATCTTCGGTTGGAACTTGCAACATGGTAACTAATGTTGAGCTTGCTAAGAAGGTGGAGGATTAGGAAGAAGATAATAGGGTGTTGAGAGAAAGATTAGAGCAATTGGCATCCAAGTTGGATCAAGTAGAGAAGACTTTTAGAAAAGAGAGAAGAAGATAGACAAGGAACAAGTGAAGATGAAGAAGAGGAAGCACCTAAAGTAGAGTTAAATATACCTTATGATTATATGTGTTTCATGAAAGCTTTAGAAACTTTGGGACGTAAGACAGTGGAGTTACTCATATTTGATGGGAAAATGAATGTTGAGGCTGTGATAGATTAGATTGAGGCCTTAGAAAATCACTTTGAATGTGAAGTGATCGCTAAAGCACAAAAGGTGAAACTAGAAAAGTCTAAGATGAAGGTCAGTGACTTGGTGGAGTTTCATCTAAGAGGAAATAGCTAAAGATGAAAATAAGAAGATCACATCATAGAAGAGGATGGTTGAAATGGTGAAGGAGACATACATACCATAAGACTATGATATTCAATTACATCAAAAGACACAATACCTATGACAAAGAGAGATGGAAATTAGTACCTATATTGAGGAATTTCAGAAGTTGAGTCTCAGATCAATAATCACAAAGATTGAATGTGTCAAGGTACCTAAATGGCTTGAGAATGAATATTCAAGAAGAGTTACAATTGTTGAGTCCTAATATAGTGTCAAGATGTTACCAAGTAGCTTTGAAAGTGGAAGAAAATTTTAAGAGGAGACAAGATCAAAACAATAGGGGAAGAGGTAGAAAATCATTCAAAGGAAGAAGCTAGTCAAGAGGAAGAGGACCAAACTTCAACTCTTAAAGTGAAACCGGTCAAGAAAAAAGCAGGACTGATAATTTTAGAGGGAGAAGAGAAAATTTTAGAGGAAGGTCATGTTAGCACTGTCAAATTTTCTAAAGTCTTGCTCATGTTTTTCATGTTGTTTCTACCCTATGCTTTGCTAGTTCTTAAACCTTGCTTCATCTTGGTAAAAAAGCCTAAGTCTTGGTGTCTTTTATAAAATGTTGTTACCTTTTTATGTCACTTAAGTTCTTTTTTGCCATGGATTTTAAGTCTTTGGTGGGGCAATCTTATCTCCTAAGTCATATTTCCTAGCGGGACTGGTTTAAATATTTCCTAAAGTCCTAATTTTCATGGTGAATTTTATTATTTTAACCAAGTGTCATTCATGTTATTTTAATCCAACGACATGTGTGATCCCGTGATCAAAAGATGCACGCACTATATCCTTAGAGGCATTGAGAAAAGGTGACAAGTGTTCGTCTGAGATGTGGTGGGCCCTTTCCTTCTATGCTAAGCGGTCAATTAAAGTTAGTACAGATCAAGATCCATCCTATGAGGTGCATATTACCACTTTGGAAACTTTCCTAGAGTTTATCCTTTGCAAAAACGCGACTGAGAACCACATGGAAAGTGGTCAGGCTTTCATAAATTTAATTTTTGATCGGTAAAAGGCTATAGCCAGAAAATTATATTGATATAAAATTACAAATTCCAGACCTGGTTCAAAAGAGTGGCAGGAGGAAAGAACCAGGTAAAGAAAACCTCCTGCCATTTCTATCAAACAACCAAAATACAAATACAACCTGTAAATATAATCAAGTCGATAGACAGATACATTCCATAGGAAGAATGACCCAATCTCTGATAAATATCATCATACATTTGACACCTTGATCCATTCAGGATATATGTTTCATTGTCATGAGATAGTGCAACCATCAATAAGAGTTGATTTCTGGCACCATTAGAGTACGTTAAGGATATTTAAAATAGTTTATTGTCTAACCTTATCTTCAGATAATGGATGTAAGATGGTCAAACATTCATACAAATGAACATCCAAAGTCTTAAAAACTTCTAACCATCCAATTCATGGCCATCGGGCACTCATAGAAACCCCCTACACATTTGGAACAAATTCAAGCTTACATGGTGACAAAGATGGAAACAAGTGTTGTATTATCCCCCCCAAAGACCTCCATCCACCTATGATATTTAATTCTGACAGAACCATATTGCTGACTATGAAAACCAAAGAATGGAATCCCAAGCCTCCAGGTGAGGTTGTTCAATGTTTACCAAGGGAGGAGTTGCCTCCCTTGGAAATAGAAGACTTTTTGATGCTGGAGTCATCAATTGAGGAGACTTCCTCCATCCTATCTTGTATATATGATATCATGCCCTTTCATTTTCTAATTGCATTAATTAATAGTTGGAGTGCTAGTCACGAGCTTCAGGTATCCAAATTGCTAACTCCATCCAAGGCTTTCACCGAACAGGCATTGGAATCGACACCGAGTTTGGGCTCGTCCTGAATCCTTGAACCAACTCTTTCCATTGATAGATCTAGTTTATCCTTAGGGATAAGGGGCCCCATTATGTCCAAATTTGAATCAGGAATGTCAATTTTTTATTTCTCCTACTATCCTTCATAGCTTTGATAGCCAACAAATTATTTGGAATCGCGATTTCAAATTTTTTCTTCCAGATTGATTTAGTTCTACCCTCATTTTTACATTCATCTTTGAAGTGTGATCGGGCCATGCATCAAATGTAAAATAATCTATCCTCCTCAATTTCAATCAGTTGGCTCCATTTAACCCCATTAACAATAGACCAATTGATGATGGAATAGTATTGATCGCAACAACCTGAAAGCGAACAAATTTACCCAAGTCGTCATCGAAACAAGAAGTGTCCAAATCAATGAATGTGCCTAATGTCCTTCCAATTATTTTGATGCACTGTTCAATCCAGTATTCCAGTGGTAGGTTATTGAGGCATATCCACAGTGGATTGACATAAGGGTGATAATTCACCGGATCAAAATTGGGATTCCAAGGCATCATATAGAGTGGGTGGCCATTCATATACCAGATGTCTACCTTGGAAACCCTTTCTTTAATTTCCTCGTTAGTAAAGATAACTGTAAAGAATTGTTTTGTCATGAATCTAATGATGAATTCTATTTTCTAGTTCTCAGTGATCCAGTTTTTGATCATTTTCCTACTTGGTAGACCACCTACAAATCTGCAAATGAAAGCAATATTCTTCATGATGGTGATTTCCCCAGGGATTTCATTGGTAACCTAAATGTATATTTCATCACACTGGCCTAGCACAAGCGACTGGATCCATTTCTGGTCAAGCTTTTAGCCTTGAGCCTACTCCTAATCCTTCTGCGCTTGCTACTTTTCATTGATCGCTACTGCCCCTTTCTGCTTTTTGGCAGTCGCTCCTACCCTTCGCTACACCATATATATTCAGCTTACAAAAGTGTTAAAGGATATACATATCCGAGTTGATCCAATGATGGGTGTAAAGAATTAAAGGATAGATGTAGGGAAGATATTCATCGAGGCATCACGCCCGAGTGACGCGCGTTTATCTGAGATCACGAGGTCAACAAGGTATTTTATCTCACATTGGTGGTGCTGAGGAAGAACTCATTGTTTTTGTATCTAAGCTTGAAATGGTTAAGTACTGAAAGCCACACGACTTATTGGCCAGCGGTTCGTGAATGAAGTAGTGATGTGGCAGCCAGCTGGCAGACAAGACAAAAATTTTGTGGGCCCGTATAGAGATGACATGGCAAAATATTCCACATGGTGACAAGTGTGAGAAAGGCACAATACCATGATCTGAGTCATGACATATTCAAGCAGATCGAGGAATTGCGACTAGATGAAATGTGGTAGACTGATAGATGGTGGGGCCAAGTAGGATGGTGAGGTGGTAGAAGTTCCAGTGAATCAGAGGGTTTCATGTGGTGAAAGATGGTGGCTTGTCATGTAGATGCGATGTGTAGAAGAGAGAGAAAGGAATGTTCATGGGTTCGCGAGGTATTGCCATGTGTTCTGCCTAGAGCTGAAGAGAAGTTTTAAGGATCGATCAGATGTGATTAAATATAATGGTTCACCCTATCCTATGAATGAAATTTTCTCAGTTGTTACTCATTGCAGGATCAGGCCTGAAGGACGTGTGTCCTAGTTTGATCGTAAGTCAGAGTCAAGGAGGTAAAAAACCAATAGATCCAATAGGATCTAATGGTGTGCACGATGCCTGGATTAGAAAGATGAAGGTAGTTATTATTCATGGCTTCATGCCTGTATGCCATGTGTCACATGGTGGGTCCTATTCAGAGGTAAAGCGATGTTAAAAGGCAATCAGATTAAGAAAGATCTGATGGTGTGCGTGTTTCCACTATCCAGAGGTGCTTGATGGATATCCTTTATGGGATCACGATTGTTTGACACCTGTTTAAGGTGGTCAGCGTGGGTAAAAGGAAGACAAAGAGGTCCCAAAGCCAGTAATATTTTTCCATGTGGATGTCTAAGGAGTCGTTGAATAAGTCTTAAGTGTTTTGTTTGCTCAGATCGCGATTGGTTTTAAACAAGATCAATAATGATGTTTTAAAGTAAATTTGAAGTTTGAATCTAGGCTGCTGATACTATTTTCTATGACTGTGCTAAACGTTGCAACTATTTTTTGTATTTTTAAATGATTTTAGAGGGTTTTAAAGTAGTAGCTCTATGTTCCATGCTATGCAAGATTAGAGAGATAAAACTGATTTTCTGGATTGTATAGCCACATTCATAGGGTGTTGTTTGGGTAAAAAATAAATGCATTTATGATGAGGTGATGTTTTTATGGTTTTAAAATAGATTTTTCAAATCATTCGTAACCCTAGGCCAATTTTGTCCAACATCCCAAGGTTCTATAAATCCCTTTCTTTTCTATGTTGTAAGGTTTCTAGCCTTTTTGGTCACTAGGGATTCAACAGATTGTATCAGACTGTATTAAGACATAATATAAATTTTTTAGATCTTTTTCATTTGTTGAACTGGTGTGTATTTCAAAACAAATGTATACAGAAGAAGGATTCTTCATACTTAATATAAAATTTGATATTCAAGCCTCTCCTTGGGGTTTATCTTTTGAGTTTTGGATCATTTGATTCACTGCATAGAGTTTATTTATGTATATGTTGTTATTCCTCAAAGTTGATCAAGGATTAAATTAAATCATGCTTTGGATATGACATAGGCTCATTTGGTTTGTCTACATAAGGATCTTATAAGTAGTGTTTGGTTTGAGAATATTTGTGTTTATGGCTTTGAGTCCTTGACAATAACTATTTTCTATTTTCTACTCCTCAACTAGAAATATTGCCCAATGGATAAAAACTGATCAAAAATTAGTACATCCTTTGTTGATACATGTTTGATTGGGTTTGGCTATATTTTGAAAAATTAAATCAAAACCATTTCCAAGTTCTTTCACATTTTGTGGTTGTTGGTTGTGAGTCCTTCATGGCAATGGAGGGTCAATGAATGTGTGGTTAACATTTAGTACTTTCTTACCATTACTTGTTGTTTAAATCTAGAGTTATAAAGAGTTGTGAAGAGTTTATTATCTATCTGGATTAGGTGTATGTGCCTTGGTTTTGTAGAGCCAGAAGTGGAGAGGGTAGTCTTGCCCCTATAGATGGTCTAGTCACCTTGAATATCTTTCCATATTTGGAGCTAACCACTCTTAAAATCAATCTCAAGGTATATTGGTAGCTTTCAAAGCATAAACATTTAAAACACCAACAAAATGGCGACTCTAATAGGGAAAGAGATGCTAAAGTCTTGTTAAACCTTTCAAGGAGTCTTTGGGGATTTAAATTTGTATAAAGGTAAATCCATTGAGTTGACCTTCAAAAGAATAGAGTTACACTTACCAAGTTCATTGTTGCTTTCCTTGTCTTGTAAAACCTATTGCAGTATTCATATAAGCTAGTGTTGTCTTTTCCCAACTTATCTTGTGTATTGACTCTAAGAAATATCTACAGGAGTGATGAGTAAAAAATATTATTTTATACACACTTTCTCAATATGAGTAATAGATACCAGATCTTGGGTGAAAAAACATCTTGAAGACAAATTGGAAGATGAGCTTCCAACTACATCCAGAGCTGGTCAACCAAGGAAGGAGAAGAATAACAGAAGTATCCCTCAAAATGAGAGACAAAATGAGAACACTAGGGTAGAATATCCAATCCAAAACAACCTTGAAGGAAATGCATCAGAATATGAAGAGGCTATATACTTGGGATTGGGTTCATATGGAGATTACTATTCTCTTGATGAAAAAGAAGTTTTAGAATCTGAAAATACTTTTCCTAGATCCTGAAAGTGCAACTGAAGAAATTTCTGAATTGGAGAGGAAATTCCAGTAGCAGATTGCCATCAGACAACAAAGGGAAAAGGAAAGAGAAAATAACATAAGACAAGATTAGATTAGGGTTGAACACATGAAGAGGAAATTTCTAAACTTGGAGGCAATGAAGTATGTTGAAGAACCTAAGAGGGTTGAGGACAAACCTATCATCCACCAAATGTTTTTTGCTCAAGACCCTAAGAATAAGGGAAAGTAGAAGATTATAGGAGTTGAAATAAATGAACTTATGAGTCACAAGGTTCTGGTGGATCCATTTTCTAAATTGAATACTGATATTGAGAGGGATAGAAGGGGGAAAGAAATCATAGCTAAAGAGCTTGAGAAAACAGAATTGGAAGTTGCTGCTTCAGAAATGAAGAAGAAGGTTGATTTTCTCAGACAGTCTACTAGGCCTTATCATGTTGGTAATGAGGTAGCTACAACATTAAATGTGAGGGAATATACTTCTCAGATTGATAATCCATTTCAAAGGAGTCTGACTCATGTAGAAAGGTACACACAGTTTTCTTTTCTTGGTATTCTGGGTTATCCTAATGCAGTTCCAAATGAAATTAGAGATAAAATTCCTAAATTTATTGGGAATAATGTCATTACTTGTGAAGAGAATTTAAAGAATTTTACTTATATGATGGATGACTATGAGATTATACATGAGGATGTATTTAATGAAACTTTTTGTTTAATCTCTAGTTGAGGATGTTAGGGATTGGTTTAGAGGGTTACCTTATGATTTTGTGGGGTCTATGGATGAACTAAAGGATTGATTTAAGGAGAAATATGGTGACAAGAAAAATGAGGGATTCATGTTAAATGAGTTCAATAATATCAAGAAGAATCCAAATGAGGATGTTGTTGAATTAAACATAAGATTCCAAAGGGCCATGCATAAGCTTTTCGAAGTAATGAGGCTTGATGATAAGGTATGTCTTGCAACCTATCTAAATGATTTTGATTCTAAAATGGGATATCTTCTTAGAAATAAAGTTCCTAGAAAAATCAGAGAAGCTTATAAGACAACTGTTAACATTGAGACTAATAGAAGAGTATCAGGGAAATTAGGTAGAAGGGAGAAATGGAAGCCTACTAGGAAAGAATTAGATATGCCTTCTAATGTGAAACCTAAAGAGGAGGATAATCTGAAGCAAATATTTAATGCTCTGAAAGATTTAAAGCCTGGAGAGAATAAGAACAATAGGGCTCTCCATAATGATAATCCATCTTTTAGAAATTTCAATCGGCAACCAAGGATGCAAAATTATCCCTATACTACCCAATGGAAGGATGGGAACCCTATTCTCCCACAAAAGAAAGATATACCAGATGATAAGACACCTAATCCTTTGCAAAGAAACTCTGTTAACATGTGTGATAATGTCTCATGGTGTGTAGGTTTTCAATCCCCACATAATCCTGATTATTGTGATGTTTCCTTAAATCTATCTACAAATGAGGAATAAGGAGAAGAGGAAGATGACTTGTATGATGATCGTGGTTGTGCTATGACCTTTTCACACTTGAGGGATGAAGAAGGTTCTGATGATGAAATAAAAAATCAAGATATGGTCTCATCTAATGAAAAAGAAGAGATTAATGATATAAGGTGTAATGTTGAAAGGGGTAAGGAACTCATTGTGTTAAGAAGACCTTTAGATGAAGAGATTTCACAAATCACTACATACATGGTTAGTCAAGCAAGGAGTAATTATAATTTGAGAAATAAAATAGTTGGTAATGTAGATGGCAAACCAACTAGTATTTTTACTAAGGAAAATAAAGAAGACACAAAGAAGACATAGAAGAAGGGAAAACATGCTGAGGATGTCAAAATAATAATGGTTAAGAAGGGAGATAAGTCAAATGGTCCAAATATTTTGCATAAGGTAAAATTAAAGATGCCAGAAGTAGATGTTCCCACTCTTCAAAAGGGAAGTAAGAAACCAAAGATAAATGAGCCAAGCTTGTCCATTCAGGTTGAGGATGGAAATATTGTCACTATGATACAAGACCTCTCTGACATAAAATATATCCCTATTGATATGGGGCAAATTTTGTCACAGATCACTGTTAAGGTTCCATTTCTAGAAATGATGAGGATTGAGGAGCATAAAGAAAAAACTTTGACATGGGTAAATAGCATTTCTTCCATATAGATTCAAAGACTAGAAGGAAATGAGAAAATGGGAAATGATGAAGATAAATCTGAAAATAAGGGAAAGGAGTCAGAAGAAATTGTTTCAAAGATCCCTTAGATTTACTTAAATACTAATCATGTAAATACACCCTTGGGAACTATGGATCCCCTTTTCTTAACTCTGGTTATAAATGATAAGAGTCTAAAAAATTGTATGATAGATTTGGGAGCATCTAATACTATTGTGCCTGTAGAGATAATGAAGTCAATGTGATTGCAAGTTGATACTCCCCATGGAAGATGTCAAGAAATGGATTCTAGAGAGGTACTTGTCATAGGTACTATTAAAGCTTTGCCTTATAGACTAGCTGCATATTGAGAAAAAGTGCTGGCTATGAGTGTCTTAGTGGTTGATATTCCTCCCCAATATGGAATGCTATTATCAAGAAAATGGAATGCTTCAATGAGAGGAAGTATTCAATGTGACTTATCTTTTGCAACTTTCAATATTGCTGGTAAAAATGTTAAAGTATCCAAGGAGACTAGGACTCCTTAGATGATTGAGGAAAATGAAGATGAAAATATGAATTGTTTCTTGGACACTAATATTGGGTCTTTCCAAGTGCAAGATAAGAAGGGTGAAGGACAAGTCTAGCGTGTTCTTTTATCTGAGGAAAAGGATAACCCAATAGACCAGAATGAATTATGGACTATGTATTTTGATGGTGCAAACTCTAAAGAGGGAGTCAGGGAAGGAGTTTTGTTGATAGCTCCAAGTGGTAAGACTTTCAAATTTTATTTCTCTTTGTTGTTTACATGTACCAATAATATTCTAGAGTATGAGGCTTTTTTGATTGGATTAAGATTGGCTTCAAGACACAAAACAAGAAATCTCAGAGTAATTGGAGAATTTGAATTAGTAATTTCTCAAATAAGATCCAAGTATGCTTCAAAGGATCAAATACTAAAGCAATACAAAAATGATGTTTGGGATGAATTGAAATTTTTTGATGCATTTGGTATTGAATGGATAGATAGAAGCCAAAACATAATGAAAAATTTGCTAGCCAATATTTCTTTGAGGCTAGAAGATATCACATTTCCAGGAATCTCCAAGATTAAGGTTCAATCTAGGCCTTCCATACCAGATAATGTTGAAAGATGGCAGGTTTTTGAAGATGATTTGGATATTCTGAGATTTTTATATTGTGAATCAAACTTTGGAAATAAAGAGATGGATTTCAGTGGATATGTGGAGACCTTGGATGGTAAAGATACTATTTTTGGTAAGGATGTCCTACAGATGAAATCAAATAAATTTCCAAAAGGATTAGTTTTTCTTGAGAAGGCTTTTGATAATAAAGACAAGCCCTTTTCTACAAAGATTGTGAACAAGCCAGAAAATTTGGAAGAATTTAATTTAGGGACAACTGAAGCTACTAAGAAGGTATATATTGGTAAGAAGTTGTCTCCTAAACTCAAAATATTGTTAATTGATCTTCTCACATAGTATAAACATATTTTTGCATGGTCTTATGATGATCTAAAAGCTTATAGAGAAGATCTTTTTCAACATGAGATTCCTTTAAAGGAAGGCACAAAGCCTTCCAGACAAAAATTGAGACTCGTGAATCCAACATTGGCACCAAAGATGCAAAAGGAATTGAAGAAAATGAGAGATGTTGGGATTATAAAACTGATCAGATATTCAACATGGGTGTCAAACCTGGTTCCAGTAAGGAAGAAAAATGGAGATATCAGACTCTGTGTAGACTTCATAAATTTGAACATAAACTCATTAAAGGATAATTATGGTTTTCCCAATATGGAAACCATGCTACAGAGAGTCACTGGATCTGAATTGATGTCGATGTTGGATGGATTTTCATGGTATAATAAGGTCATGGTCAAGGAATCAGAACAATTCAAGACTGTATTCACCACACCTTGGGGAACTTATGTATATGTCAAAATGCCTTTTGGCTTGAACAATGACGTGGAAATTTTTTAGAGAGCCATGGATGTGGAATTTGAAAATTTTATAAATAAGTTTTTAGTAGTCTATCAAGATGATCTTACAACCTATTCAGAAAAGGTAGATCAACACTGTGGTCATCTTGAGAAAGTTTTGTGAAGGCTTTGGAGTATGAGGTTTATTTTAATCTAAATAAGTGTGTTTTTGGGGTTACAAAAGACAAGCTTCTAGGACACACTGTGTTTAAAGATGGAGTTAGAATTGAGCTTGAAAGGGTTGCTGCTATTGATAAAGTCCGTCAGCCCAAGAATGTCAAAGGCATTCAGTCTTTCTTTGGATAGATAAATCTCTTAAGAAGATTTGTTACGAATTTTGTAGAAATTAGTATCCGTATTTCAAAGATGAGGATGAAAGGAGCTAAGGTGGAATGGAATGAAGAAGCATCTAAGGTCTTCTTAGGTATTAAAAAAGATATCAAAGATGATCCTATTTTGAGAACACCTGATTACAATAAGCCTTTGCAGATTTTCTCCTTTGCTTCATACAATACTATTGCTGCAATATTGTTACAAAAGAATTCAGAGGGCTTTGAGAAACCCATTTTTTTTTCCAGAAAATCCTTGCAAGCAACAAAATTGAAGTATGATATCATGGAAAAATAGGCATATTCTTTGGTCAAAGTTGTCTAAGATTTTAGATGATATTTGGTAGGAGCAACTATAATTGCTTATGTGCCTAGTGCTGCTGTGAAGGATATTCTGGTCCAGTAGGAGGTTTCAAGAAGAAGGTGTAGATGGATCAATAAGATCCAAGAATTCAATATTGATATTCATATAAAAAATTTGGTCAGAGGCCTAGGACTTGCAAAAATTATGGCTTAGAGAAATTTAGATGCTAATTATATAAACATGCTAGAAGAAGAGAAACGACCTTATGTTTGTGATATGGACTATTGTGACTGGTATAGGGATATCATTAGATATATACATAAAATGATATTACCTCCTGAAATGGATGTAAATAGGAAGAGAAACATTAAGTTACATGTTGTTAAGTATGCAATAATTCAGGGTCAACTGTGGTGATGGAGCAATGAAGGAGTCTTGCTCAAATGTGTAGACTAGAGTAGATCTAGGGACTTGTTAGAAAAAATGCACAATGGTGTGTGTGGGGGACATTACATGGCTAAAATTACTACACATAAGATTAAGAGACATGTTTTATGGTGGCCTACTATTTTCAAGGATGCCCATAATTATGTTAAAAGGTGTGATGCTTGCCAAAGATTTGCAGGTAAGCTTAAGTTTGGTGGGAGTTTTCCCTTGAAGCCTGTTACAGTTGAAGCACATTTTTAGAAATGGGGAATGGATTTCATTGGATAGATTCCTAATATGTCAAGTGGGGGTCATTCATGGATTCTGGTGGAAACTGATTATTTTACCAAATGGGTTGAAGCAATTCCCACCAAAAGAGCCACTAGTAAAGTTGTGATTGATTTCATGTTACAAAATATCCTCACTAGGTTTGGCTATCCAGAAAATATTGTGGTAGATGATGCAATGTGTTTTAGATCTAAAGAATTTAGTGTATTCTACCAGCAGTATGGGATCCAAGTTTCTTATTCTTCCCCATATCACCCACAAGGGAATGGTCTGGTTAAATCCAGTAATAAGATCCTGATAAAGATTTTGAAAAGAGTGTTGGATAAGAAAAAGAGGGTCTGGGATTCAAAGTTGCAATAGACACCGTGGGCTGATAGAGTGACAGTGAAAAATTCCATTGGTTGTGCACCTTTTGATTTGGTAAATGGTATTCATGATAGGTTGCCACAAAACAACTTGTTACAGATGTACAAATTTGTCCAAGAATATGATGAAGAATTAGATGATGACATGAGGATAAAAATGGATGATTTGATACACTTGGAAGAATCAAGAAGGGAAGCACATGAAATAAATGTCAAGTTGCAGCTTTAATGTAAGGACTCGTATTAAAGAAAAACCACTGTTAGAAAATTTTAAACTGATGACTTGGTCTTAATATGGAATGCTAGACATAAGGATAAAGGAAAACATAGCAAATTTGATCCTATTTGGCTGGGATCATACATCATTGAAAATAAGTGGGGTTCTGACTCTTACATTTTGAAGGATTTGATTGGAAATATTTTGGATTCCCAGTTCATGGATAATTCTTGAAATTATACTTCTCTTGAAGTTCTCAATATCCATGAACAATAGGTTGTAAATAGGTTCCCTATTTTTGTTGTCTGCTATAGGTTAGTTTCTTTTCTGTAGGTGGTCTGCTTAACCCTGAGATTATAGAATCTTTCTATGCCTACAAGAGACATACATCCCCAATCAGAGCCACTGTTAGCACTTTCAAATTTTTTGAAGGCTTGCTCATATTTTTCATGGTGTTTAGGCCCTATCATTTTATAGTTCTTAAACCCTAGTGGTTTTGTTCTTAAAAATTGGTTCATCTTGGTAAAAACCCGTAAGTCTTGGTGTCTGTTATAAAAAATTGTTACCTTTTTATATGAGTTAAGTTCTTTTTCATGATGGGTTTTAATTCATCCGTGGGGCCATATTATCTCCTAAGTCATATTTCCTAGTGGGGCCCATTTAAATATTTTCCAAAGTCCTAAGTTACATGGTGAATTTTATTGTTTTAACCAAGTGTCATGTAGGTTATTTTAATCCAATGATGGGCATGATCCCATGATCAAAAGATGCTGATGAAGGGGATCCCCTTAATACCACAAGTACACGACAGAAACAAAGAGAAACAACAGAAATTTGCAAGACCAGAAAATTGGCTTCTTATTGGCTCCACAAATGTGGAATTACAAACTTTAGAATTATAATATCAAAGCCACATGGGCATCCCTTACAATAATCTGTAGGACAAAGCCTCCAATAACCACCCAGAACTGCCCTAGAAAACACCACGGGCCTTCCTTAAATAGGCAATTTTCCACCGCCCAAGAAGGTTCGAGAAATCTAGCCATTAAGGCTGACTACCCTTAGCATTTAATTATTTTTCACTTTTATTACACAAGGGTCGGCTTTAAATATTTACAAAACATGAGATTAGGTAGCCCAACTTCCGAAAGCCATAAATTTTGAACTGTAGCTCCGATTGGCTATTATAAACACTTTCCAGAAAGGGGAGATCACGATCTATAGTTTCTGACTAGCGAAGTGCAAAGTATCTGAGGGTTCGACCTCGATCTGGAGCCTCTAAGGTCCTAAAAATTGAGCTCAAAGGTTTTGCACCCTAAAATCTCAACAGTAAATCCTTAATAACTTCGCCAATACAGATGATCTGGCAATGAAATTCAACTGGCATTCTTATATGACTAAGATGAACCTTCACTTGGAAAATTAGAACATTCTGAGTTCAAATGACCAACTTACTAAAAATAGTACGTTTCCAAAAATAGTAGCTTTGTACAAAATAGCCCTTATTGAATAGAAAAACACATATTTTTGGGTGATGCAAGATTGCCCTCACACCCAGGATGCTCCTGCATCAGATGCACACACTATATCCTTAGAAGCATTGCGATAAGGTGACAAGTATCTATCATATGAAATGGTCTTAGATTTTTTCACTACACCCCAAATAACTTATGAGAGTGCTCTACACCTTTGTTTGATCTTGCAACAAGTCACAAATTCACTATCCTCCTTGAGGATTCTATGTCTCTTGAGTAGAATTGCTTTCTACTAGAATCAAAAACAAAATAAGATCCTTGATGTTTAAAAGGGGATGGAAAGGTTCCACAATTCTCAATTTTCTCTTATAGAAGTGACCCATAAACCCTTAAAATGCCTAAGAGTTCATACACCAATTCTGGCTATTAGACCTTCTTGGCTTGTAGCCTTTCACATGGAGTTTTTGGGGTTTAATTATA
This sequence comes from Thuja plicata, assembly GCA_018584345.1. Classification (NCBI taxonomy): domain Eukaryota; kingdom Viridiplantae; phylum Streptophyta; class Pinopsida; order Cupressales; family Cupressaceae; genus Thuja; species Thuja plicata. The sequence continues at coordinate 5,430,959 of MU226104.1, forward strand.
AAAATTCTGAAAGGACATAAATAAAAAATAATAGATCTAGACACCCTTTATTGAGATTTTTCAAACCCCCAAAGAAAATACTTCCAACTTGAAAGGACGCCACCAAAGGATCACTATTGCACTAGGCCTAATTAGGCCTAAAAGACTTTATTCTTGGTGAAAATATTCACCACTTGAAGTCCATGGACAAGCCACTAATTGGAATGATATTAAGGACCCCTAAGAGACTAAATTCCAACATTATTTTTCTTTTGTCCACCCCCAAAGTGCTACTGTCACTTCATTCTCTGATATTCTGGTCCAAGCACATAGAGATGCTTGGACAAGGGCTTGCAACCATAAATAGAAAAAATTATCCCCTGCTCCCTGGCTTCTAGAATCCTAAAATAAATTTTCCCTACTTGCATTTCCCTGAGGGGCATGGATTTACCATACTTAGAATGTAAGTTAGGACATCTTCTTTGCAAACCACTAGGTTATGAGGGTTTTCTATGCACCCGAGAAAGAAATCCTTCCAACTATCTACTCTGATCTCAAAATTGACTTAAACCAAAATAATTGGTTCCCTAACTCATCATAGATATCAAATATTCAAGATCTCTCCTTCTTCAATCAAGTACAGATCCGTACATGTATGATTTCAACATAGAAAATTAGGGAAAACAAGGTAATTTTATTGATTTGAATGAAAATGTACATCAACTGTCTTCCACCCATCTGAAAGGGATACATTAATACATTTACCAATGAATCCAACTAATTTTCAAAGGTTGTGACCGTTGGGGAATGTTTACAAATTTTTTTGCAACTTTTTGAAAAAGTTGCTAAGAACCATTTCTTGCATATTGCAACTTTTTTGTATTTCTTGCAAATTTGCACTTTTGCTCCTAATGAGCCTATGATACCTAAGACTAAGATCCTAAGGACCTTTAATAACATAAAACTTATTAAGATACTCTAAGTAGACACCTAGACTAATACAAACCCCTAACTATACCATCTGACCATAGTTAAAACCTAAGGTTTATAAACACACCAAGGGTGACTAGGTCTTACAATTGGTTTATTAACAAAATATAAGATGTTATCTTTGACCTTTAGGCATGAAGGCCCTTGCGTGAATCCTTGAAGATCCCTGGTGAGGATCTTCTATTTGTATAGTATAGGGAGGTGCTCCTACACCATTATCCTTCATGGAAATATGACTTAGCACCACATGGAAAGTGGTCGAGCTTACAGAAGGGTTGAAGCACAGACAGATCCAAATTGATCCAATGGTGGGCGTAAAGCCTTAAAGAATAGATGCAGGGATGATATTCATTAAGGCATCATGCCTGGGTGACGCGTGTCTATCTGAGTTCATGAGGTCAGCAAGGTCTTTTATCCCACATTGGTGGTGCTGAGGAAGAACTCATTGTTTTTATATTTGACCTCAGAATGGTTAAGTGTCATAAGGCATGAGGATTTTCAGCCAACAGTTTGTGAATGAAGTGGTGATGTGGTGGCCAGTTGGCGAAAAAGACATAAATTTTGTGGGCCTATATAGAGATGATGTTGTAGAAGGTTCCACATGGTGACAAGTGTTAGCAAGGTGCATTACTGCAATCAAAGTCACGATAAATCTAGTCAGATCAAGGCATTGAGACTAGCTGACATGTGGTAGACTGACAGGTGGAAAGGCCAAGTAGGATGGTGAGGTGGTAGAAGTTTGAGTGAATTATAGAGTTGCACATGGTGAAAAATGATGACTCATTTCATAGTCATGATATGAAGAAGAGAGAGAAATGAATGTTCATGGGTTCGCGAGGTGTTGTTGCGTGTCCTTCCCGGAGCTGAAGAGAAGTTTTAAGGAATGATCAGATGCAATTAAATGTAATGGTTCATGTTATCCCATGAAGGAAATTTTCTAGGTTGTTACTCATTGTGGGATCATGCCTGATGGACACGTGTCCTGGTTTGATCGTAAGTCAGAGTCAAGGAGGTTAAAAATTGACAAATCCAACAAGATCTAACGGTGTGCGCAGTACCTAGATCAGAAAGATGAAGGTAGTTATTATTTGTGGATTCACGCTTGTATGTTGCATGTCACATGGTGGGTTGTGCTCAGAGGTAAAGCAATGTTAAAAGGCAATTTGATTAAGAAAGATCCAATGGTGTGTGTGTTTTGGCTATCCATATTTTCTTGATGGATATCCTTCGCGGGATAGTGACCGTTTGACACCTGTCTAGTATGGTCAACGTGGGTAAAATAAAAATAAAGAGGTCCCAGAGCCATTAATATTTTTCCACATGGATGTCTAAGGATCCATTGAATAAGTCTTAAGTGTTTCATTTTCTCAGCTCACGGGTGTTTTTAAAAAAGATCAATGATGGTGTTTTAAAGTCATTTTGAAGTTCAAATTTGGGCCATTGATGCTATTTTTCGTGCCTGTGCTAACTGTTGTAACTTTTTTTTGAATTTGTAATTGATTTCAGAGGGTTTTAAAGTAGTAACTCTATGTCCCATGCTGTGCAAGAGTAGAGAGATAAAACTAATTTTTTGGGTTGTATAGCCGCAGTCTTAGGGTGTTGTTTGGGTAAAAACTGAATGCATTTATGATGAGGTGATGTTTTGATGGTTTTAAAACATATTTTGAAAATCATTCATAACCCTAGGAAATTTTCTTCAACATCCTGAGGTTCTATAAATCCCTTTCTTTTCTCTATTCTAAGGGTTCTAGTCTTTTTAGTCACGGGGGATATAGTAGATTGTATTAGACTGTATTAAGACAAAATAGAAAGTTTTTAGATCTTTTTCATTTGTTGAAGTGGTGTGTATTTTGAAATAGATTGATACAGAAGCAAGATTCTTCATATTTAATACAATATTTTAGATTCAAGTCTCTTCTTGGTGTCTATATTTTGAGTTTTGGATCTTCTGATTCACTGCATAGAGTTTATTTATGTATATGTTGTTATTGCTCAGTTTTGATCAAGGATCAAATTAAATATTGCTTTGTATATGACATAGGCTCATTTGGTTTGTTTACATAAGGATATTATAAGTAGTGTTTGGTATGATATTATTTGTGTTTATGGCTTTGATTCCTTGACAACAATTGTTTTATGTTTTCTACTCCTGAACTAGAAATATTGCCCAGTGGATAAAGCACTAATCAGACATTAGTACATTCTTTGTTGATACATGTTTGATTAGGTTTGGCTATATTATGCAAAATTAAATCAAAACCATTTCCAATTTATTTCATGTTTTGTGGTTGTTGGTTGCGAGTCCTTCATGGTAATGGAGAGTCTATGAATGTGTGGTTAGCATTTAGTACTTTCTTACCATTATCTGTTGTTTAAATCCAGAGTTATAATGAGTTGTGAAGAGTTGATTTTGTATTTGGATTAGGTGTACCTGCCTTGGTTTCATAGATCTAGAAGTGGAGAGGGTATTATTTTCTTTGTAGTTGGTCTAGTTACCTTGAAGATATTCTCATATTTGGAGCTAACCACTCTTAAAGTCAATATCAAGGTATATTGGTAGCTTTCAAAGCATAACAATTTTAAAACACCAACAAAATGGTGACTCTACTCGGGACAAAGATGCTACAGTATTTTTGAACATTTCAAGGAGTCTCTGGGGATTTAAATTGGTATAAAGATAAAGCCAGTGAGTTGACCTTCAAAGGCATAGAGTTACGCTTACCAAGTTCCTTGTTGTCATCCTTGTCTTGTAAAACCTATTACAGTATTCATATAAGATAGTGTTGTATTTTCCCAAATTATCTTGGGTGGTGACTCTAAGAAATCTCTGTAGCAATGCTTAGTAACAAATATTATTTTATCAATGACCCTCTAATGGCGAGTGGGGAGCAAACACAGGAAAAAAAATTCAAATTATCCTATGAGCGGGAACTTTGCAGGCGGTGCAGACCCTTCTACTGCAGGGGAATACCTATTGAATCAGACAGGGAAGATGTAGAGTACAAGAAAAAAGATGGATTCATGAGTTTTGGGGACCCAGAGGACAAGATGTGCCAAATAATATGGGGATTAAGGCTACAAAGTGGTCATAACTTTTTGAAGTCAAGCCAACAGGTAAGTCAACTCATCCGCCTATTAGAAATATTTCAAATATCTTAGTGGGGAAATATGCTATCACCATTTTTGATCAAATTATTAACCATAATATTAAAAGGATGAAAATATTGTTGGTTGGCCAATTCATCGGGGTAAGGCCTAACATTGAAGTAGTGAGAGTTTTTGTTAAGAAAAGATGGCCACTTAAGGGATAGGTAGATGTTATTGCTATGAAAAAAGGCTACCTTTCTTTCTTATTTTCCTACAAAGAAGACATGAAACAGATCATAAGTAGTGGACCATGGATTATAGGGAAAAGCACATTGGTGTAATAGAAGTGGTACCCAAATATGGATCTTCAGGTAGATTTCATGGTTCAAGTCCCTATTTGGGTTAAGCTACCTGGGCTTCCTCTTGAGTATTTGAATGAAGATGTCTTCGGTGGGATAGCGAGTTTATTTGGTGAATTACCTTCAATAGATGCAGTTATTGCGTTAAGAAGAAGATTGACACATGCTAAAATTTGTGTTGGTGTTATCCTTGAAGCTAATATTCCTAAGAAAATAGAAATGGAATCTAAGCTAGGGATGTGGACTCAAAAGGTATAATTTGAATCTATTCCCTTTTCTTTCTTTCGCTATAAGAAGGTGGGGAACTGGGCCAAAAACTATCTTGCTAACATCATGAAGAGGGTTCAACTAAAGAAGGTCTGGAAACCAGTTGGAAAGAATGGAGAATCTTCAGATGGAGTATCTAGCTCTATCCCAAAGAAGGAATAATAATATATGGATGAGAATGACAAACCCAAATATAATAAGAGGAACAAAAAAAAGAGGAGGATACTATTAGATAGAATGAACAACAAAAGAATGATATAGTGGAATTGGGTGAGATAGAATCTATTGGCCTGAATCAGGCTGAGAATGACAATGTGATTGAGAACAAGGAGGGTTATGTCCAAGACACTTTATAAATTGATAATAAAGAGGATAATAGTGTTCAAGATAAGCCTAGTAAGACATTGGAAGAGGGAAATCATTCGATCACCCAAGAAAAGGAAGAATCTATAGGATTTGATGGATAAATCCACAGTTGCCAAGAAACTTGTATGCAAGAACCTGATACAGAAGAGAAGTAGGAAGAGAGAGAAAGAGAAAAACTCAGAAGTTTCTAAGAAAGTGAGAGCAAAATCGTAGTTTGAATTAATTAGAAGGAAACTACAAAGTTCAACCTATAAAGGTGAATGAAACCCTAAAATAGGAAAATCTAGGTTGCACATTAATAATTAATATAAATATTAATTATAATGCACCTAAGAGATAGCTTAAGTAAACTAGAATAAAAGACAACTTAATTAATTAAATAAAAAATGATCTAATTAATAAGTGTGAATAGATAATTACTATAACACCCGCCCTTAAGCAAAGCTCAGGAGGTAAGCTAACCTAGCACATCTATGAAAGCAGGAAAAGATGGGTCCCAGCAACAAGGCCTGATCAGGTACCCACTCACAACCAAATCTCTGTAAAGTAGATAAATAGAGAAAACCACATGGGAAAAACCCTACTCCAAGAAGAGATAGAAGAAAAAATAGAAAAGAATGGCTCAAGAGACTCTCTCAAAACCATAAGTACAATCAAACCCCCCATGAGAGAGGGATGAGGCACCAAGGCCCCCCCAAAATGATGGAACCCCTGTAGGAACGATTGAACAAATGAAACTCCAATGTGGAAGAAATAGAGGTATAGAGTAACAAGGGAACCCCTGAATGAGCGATGAAAGTGGAAGGCCGAGCTGGTGCTCAAAGGAGAATGAGTGAGACTCCTGGAATGGAATCCCCAATGAATGTGGGCCAATAGATGGGCTGAATCTGTCAGCTAAGAGGAGATGAATGTCCTCGGATATGCCCTCAACAACTGGAGGAGAAGGCTCGATGCAGGGAGTGACCATAATAGGAACTGCTGAAGAAGAACCATGTTGAACAAAGGCATGCGCAATAGGAGGAGGAGGTGGAGAAGCCACAACATTGATCTCAGGAGCAACACAAAAGTTTAGGTACCCCAACTTCTTCTCACTAGGCACTTGTGAAGTAGGAGAGATATCCTTCGACACAGGAGATGGTGAACTAAAATGGGAGAAGGAGTACAGGTGGGTGGCATGATCAACTATCCCTGTAGCAATAATGTGGTCAGTCGCACGATCTTGGATGTGTACAAAATCTACAGTGAACTCAATTGTCCTCTCTATCCCATTGTGAGTAATCTGATAAATGGAGAGAATGTTCGATGACAAGGATGGAACACATAGTACATCATGGAATGCACCACCACCAATGTCAATAGAACCCTGACCACACACAGGAATAACAATATCATTCCCCATCAAGATGTGTGGGGTAGTAGAGGTTGAAAAAGCTGAGAAGGAACTCTGGGAAGATGCCATATGATGAGAAGCACCAAAATCCAACAACCACCTAGAAGAGGGAGCTATAGTAGATGCACATAAGGCATGACCCTTTCTATCTTTTGATCCATCTACCTGAGATGATGATGAAGAAGAACAGCGAGAAGAGGAAGACGGAATATCAATGTTTCTCTTATGAAGAAGAGCTGTCAAATCAACAATCTGTTGGGCATTCCATCTACCTTCTTCTGAAAGCATTGAGACTCATCATGATTGAACTTATTGCAATAAGTACACTTGGGTTTGTCTATCTTCGATTTCCCCTTAGGTGAAGGAGGTGGTCCAGAGGAATGTTGAGAAGGAGAATCCTTCCAAGATTCTATGGATGATGATACCTCTTTCTGCTCTGATTTCCATGGAAATGGGTGAGCAACCAAGGCAAGGCTCATAGAGCCTGAAGTATCATGCAGCTGTTGAATCTTTGACTACTCTCGAGTCAACCAATCACAAAAGGCCACAAATGAAGGCATATTATGCCTACGACCCAAGGCATCCATAGTGGAATAGAAAGTGGAGGAGAAAATTTTGAACTCTCCACGAAGCTTTGAGAGTATCAGAAAGATACACTCATCATCTGATTTGGTCTTCCCACATCCCTGTAAAAGTGAGCAGAGAGCATTGAACTTCATCAAGAAGTCCTCAATGGTGGAAAAACTATGAGGAGATAAGGATGTCAACTCTTCATCAAGCTGAAGTGCTCTGAATGCATTCACTATGCCAAATAGATCTGCAAACTTTCCCCAATATGCGCGAGGAGTGGTTAAACCATCCAGATGAAATAGGAGGTTGTCTAAAATGTGCAGTGCAATCGAACCCATGGCTTCATCCATTTTGTTTTTGTGTTGAAGGACCTCAAACGGATGTTGTAGAGCAGGTTGGTTCTCATCCAGACATGACCATAAGCCATGTGACATGAGTAGCCTGGTCATGTGTGCTTTCTAGGTGTGGTAATTGTGCGATGTCAGACGGGCCACAGAGGGGTCCGACATTGAGAGAATAAGAAGACAAAAATAGAAGGCTCATTTCTGAATTTAAATAATAGAAAGAAAAAGCACCCCCCACAATGTATAATTCTATCCCCCATACAACAAAGAAATAATTACTGAAAGCACAAAATGAGAAGAAAACCTGGATGCCAGATGCAGAGATGAAGGAAATAGAAGCCTCTACTTCAACGCCAAAAGGGAGGGATCAAACAGCCGAATCAACAATCAAAACCAACACTATTATGTCTGGCTTAGAAACACCTTTTTGATGATGTTTCATTTGTTGAAAATGGACACCGTATGCTCAAGTTATGGGCGAAAAACCAATGATGCCTTCAAAAAACAACTCTCTAGAAAAAACCAGACACGAGAAAAAATTTCACAGTCAAACGGCTGTCGCCCATTTGCGGCAAAAAATTTGATGGCCGTTGGCTAGAAAATTTTTCCGGTGGCTGGAAAAAACACAGACTGCCAAAAAAAATTTGAAAAACTTGCTGGAAAATAAAACTGGCAAGTGACGTCACTGTTGATGTCACCTGTCGTGGGCAGGTGGTTTGGTAGTGGCGGGCCGGTTGCTGGCACCGTTGGTGGTGGCGGTGGTGGCTGGGCGGCTCCTGGGTGGTTCTTGGGTGGTGGCTGGTGAGCGACGCGGGATGGGCTGGGTCAGGCCGGGGTGGCGTGCCTGGTTGCACTCTGGCTACATTGCACGGGGTGTAAAAACCCTAAAAAAATCAATTTTTTTAAATTTTTGCCTTATTTTTGAGTCGTACGGCCTAGGAGGGAGAAAATTTTCCTCTGGGGTCACTGTGACAAAAAGCAGCAAAATTTATATGTATTTTGACTCTCCCGGGCTTTCTGAATGCAGTGGTGGAGTCCATTTTGGCTCAAGGTGCTCTAGAAAATCACACCTCATCCAAAATGAAGAAAAACCCCATAGAAGCTATGGCTTTCATCTGTGACTCACGGCTTCAAAAAACCCTCAGACTAGGCAGCAACAGGGAAGCTCTGATACCATGTAGGATTTGATGGATAAATCCACAGTTTCCAAGAAACCTGCATGCAAGAACCTGATACAGAAGAGAAGCAGGAAAAGAGAGAAAGAGAAAAACTCAAAAGTTGCTCAGAAAGTGAGAGAAAAATTATAATATGAATTAATTAGAAGGAAACTACAAATTTCAACCTGTAAAGGTGAATGAAACCCTAAAATAGGAAAAGCTACGTTGCACATTAATAATTAATATAAATATTAATTATAATGCACCTAAGAGATAGCTTAAGTAAACTAGAGTAAAAGACAACTTAATTAATTAAATAAAAAATGATCTAATTAATAAGTGTGAATAGATAATTACTCTAACAGAATCAAATAGCTTGAATGGGGAGGGAGAATCAAATAGATTGAATTGGGAGAAGCAACCAAATATAGGGGAGAGATTTTGAGGATGCACAACATGACATAGTTTTGGGCCACGGGCTCCCTGATATTTCTCAGAACTCCCCATCTATTGTAAAGGATTTTTGTGAGGAAATAAAAAATTCCTAAATGGGGAAACAAGGAAGAAATAGATAACGTGCTAGGAAATCCCAATTTTGACTCTGATACTTATACTAAAATAGAGAGGTCGAAAGGTAAGAAAAACAATGTTTCCAAATCCACAAGGAGCACAAGACTCAATCAGCCAGATGTCACCAGGGAGACCTTGAAACTCTAGAAAACAAAATAAGGAGGTTTCCAAGAACATAACAGATGGTACTCTGAAAACCATCACCCAGTCTAGTCTAGTAAAAAAGAAATGAAAATCATCTCTTGGAATATTTGAGGGCTAAATAACCCTCACAAGCAGGATTTAATCATTAACTTGATCAGAGATAACAAACCAGATATTTTGTTGATTCAGGAAAATAAAATGTCTAAGGAGAAGGTGGAGAGTTTAAATTTTTTTAGAAATGGTTTTGTTAGTGGAGGGAACTCTGAAGGTTCTTCTGGTGGCATTTCTACTTTCTGGAATGAGGATGTGATTAAAGGAGAAGTTTTTATCCAGGAAAATAACTTGGCATGTATCAGATTTCATCATATTAAGGATGGATCAAATTGGATTCTTACGAATATCTATGCTCATAATACTAAAAATGGTAGAATTCATTTTTGGAATAACCTTGATCAGGTCAAAAAAATTTTGTGAATGGTTTTTGGCTTATAATGGGAGATTTTAATACCCGTTTGAAGAAAGATATAAAAAATGGTGGTAGCCAGCTAAATATGGAAAAAAGACTTGATTTGATGGTACCAAACCAAATGTATACCAAATAACATTCAGCTCACTGCATGTACCAAATACCTTTACTAATCTATTGATGGTACATTCGTCCCCTTTGACAACAATGCTAAAGTTTCCAATCAACAACACCTTACCTCTGATTTCTTGTGCAACATATTTTTACAACTTAACTACTCCTACTCCAAGAGTTGTCACTAATACATCAATCCAAGTTAAGATACAACTGTAAAGTTCCCAGATTTATGCAGTACAACATCTTCTCAGTTAGGCACAGATAGGGTAGTGACCCCTAACTTACTTCTAAAGTATTCAAACCTATCCTTAGGTAGAGGCTTAATAAAGATATCAATAATTCATTCTTGAGTTGGAATGTATTCCAACCTTACCTTTCTCTCCTGAACTTGTACTCTAAGAAAATGATACTTTATAGAAATACGTTTAGTCGATCTTAGAGTACATCACTAGATTCTTAGAAATGTTTGTAGCACTAGTATTATTACAGTGAATAATAATAGGTTTAGTCACCTTTTCTTGTACACCTTCAAGTAGTTTCTTAATCCATACCACTTGAGTCCAATTGATGGAAACAACAACATATTCAACTTCAATAGTAGATTGTGAAACAAAGTTATGATTCTTACTTGTCTAAGAAACAATTCTTTCACACAAAAAGAATGCTCCACCGCTTGTACTTTTCCTATCATCCACATTTCCAGCTCAATCAACATCAGTATAAACACTTAGTGAAAAATATCCTTTGTAAGCATACCAAAGTCCATAACCTGTTGTTCCTCTTAAATATATGAATATCCTCTTTACTGTAGTCAAGTGTGTTTCCTTAGGATTCGCTGAAAATATTGCAACCAAACCAATTTCTTATGCAATATTTGGTATACTATGTACAACATACTCTAGCTTTCCAATCATAGATAAATACATAGTCTGATCAACTTTATCAGATCATCATCCTTAGATAGTTTGCAACCTGTAACCATTGGGGACATAGACTGAACTATAAGCTCTACATCGAGTGGTATTAGAGCTTAGGAGGAATCCTATGGAGAAGGAAAAAGATGTCAGAAGGAGATGGAGAAACCAATCTAAGAATGACTAATATAGAATTAGCCAAATTAGTAAGGGAACAAATTGCTGATAATAGGGAAATGAGGGCTGATAATCAAGCCTTAAGAGAAGAGGTGGAAAGAATCAAGGGTAATATATACAAGAGGATAGATGGAAACTATAGAAATGATGAAGAAGGGGATGAATAAGAAGCCCTTGAGAAGGAAGAAGAAGAGGTTCCTGAAGACCACAAACCCCTCTTGAATTTCCTTAAATCCATGGAGAGAAGGACCATGGATGGAAAGATGGACTTGCCTATTTTTAGTCGGAGAATGGACCCTGATTTATCCATGGAATTGATAGATTCCTTGACAAGTTTATTCAAATGTGAAGATATACCAAAGCATCAAAGAGTAATGATTGCAAAGTACAAGTTGAAGGGAGGAGACCTAACTTGGTGGAACTTCATCCAGACTCAAAGAGTGAAGAATGGTAAGAATACGATATAAAAATGGAACAAGATGATAGCATTGGTTAGGGAAACCTATGTCCCTGTAGACACCTAAAATTGTCCATTCACACTAATATTAATTTTTATTAATATTTTCCCTTAACATTATGGTTAATTTTATTAATTGACTATAATCGTTATATTCTTCTATTTATTTAATTAAATTTATTTTAATTAAATAAATTCATTTTCCCTTTGTATTTAAATTTTATTTAAATACTATAATATATTAAATTTAATTTAATATATTATCCCTCCATTTCCCTTTATAAAATAAATTTGATTTATTTTATTCCTCCACTAACTAATATTCTTCTAAAATTTGATTAAATTAAAATTATTTTAATTTAATCTCTATTTACCTTATCTAAATTCACCTCTTGCTAATTATTCCTCTAATCTTGATTAAAGGTGGATTACCTCTAATCATGTGCACAATCACCTTTTC
>MU226104.1:5459522-5475830 GCA_018584345.1 Thuja plicata
TCAAATCTTCATCCTTTTGCATCTTAGTGGGATTTCATTGCATTGTGTTGGGAGAGCACACCCACATAATCTTAAAGAGCAAATCAAACAAGGCTTTGGGTGCCCTTGTTTTAGCTCATCGGAGGTTATAATGAAATTTTCTTATTTTGTTGCATGTACTAACATCTAATGTGTTTGTTTGATGTTTTGGTGTTTTGTATTTGCAGCAAATAGGTCTACATTTTCATTGCATACAGTCCCTAGAGAATATGGAGTGAAAATCCATAGAAAGAAGAAAAAGATTAGACAAAAGACATAGATGTAAGCACATACACCGAGGAGTTTCGAAAATTGTGTATGAAGGCTAGCACAAAGGAGATAGAAGAAAAAAAGTTAGCAAGGTACATCAATGGATTTAAGTGCACAATCCAAGAAGACCTAAGTCTACACACACTAGAGACAGTACACAAATGCTACCAATTATCACTGAAAGTGGAAGACAAGAGAAAAGTAATAGAGGAAAAGGTAATAACAACAAAAAAAAAAGATTTAGAGGAAGAGGAAACTCCTTTGGAAGTGGATAGTCCCCAAGACCTTTTGGAGAACAAGGAAAAATAGATAAAGAAAACAGAGAGTCAATCTCTAGAGGAAATTATAGAGGAAGGAGACCCTTTGGAAGAGGGATATTTGGTGGAAGAAACAATGGCCCCTTGAAAAGTTTCAATTGTAACCAGTTGGGACACCATGGCACTAGATGTCCTAAAAAGATGGGGTCAAATGACCAAGGAGAAAGAAGAGTACAATTAGCCCAAGAAGATAATCAGAGAAACACATCAAAGGAACTTGTACCAGAAGAAAGCCTATGCCTAATGATGAGGCAAACCCTACTGCAGATGCCCCAAGGTCGAGAACCACCACAAAGAAAGTCACTATTCAGGGCCAATTGCAAAAGCCATGAAAGGGTATGTAAATAGATCATTGTATCTAGTTCTACTAAAAATTTAGCACCTAATGAGATGGTTCAGAAGTTAAATTACAAAAATTTTGACATCCCTACCCATATAATATTTCTTGGTTAACTAAGGGTCAACAAACATTGGTAAAAGAATAGGCTTGGGTAGAATTTTCCATAAGTGATTACAAGGACAAAGTTCTATGTGAAATAGTGGAAATAGATTTTTTTAATCTAATCCTAGGTATACCATGGAAATATGATGTGGATGCCACTCATAATGATAGGAAATTTTTTTTTACCCTTGTCCAAAATGGTGTCTCTTTTACAACAAAACCTCTACCTGATACAAAAAAAGAAAAAGAGCCAATAGTCATACTTGTGGGAGAAAAAGAAATGATTGAGACAACAAAATGGCTAGATGGGGGAGGATATGTTCTAATCCAAAAACCAAAGGATGTAATAGTAGAAGACAAGGAAAAACCAGTACTAAAAGAATTTCAAAAATTTCTTGAAACTTATCATGATGTGATTGCTAGTGACTTACCCACATCCCTCCCACCCCTAAGGGATATAAGTCATCAAATTGATTTTGTACGATGCTTCTTTACCTAACAAAGAATCCTATAAGATGACTCCCACTAAGAATGAAAAAATATCCAAACAAGTGAATGAACTTCTACAAAAAGGTCTGATCCAAAAGAGCTTAAGCCCTTGTGTAGTCCCATTAGTCCTAGCCCCAAAGAAAGATGATACATGGAGGCTCTATACTGAGAGTAGGGTAGTAAAAAAATAACCATCAAGTACATATTTCCAATCCCAAGGATAAAGGATTTTTTTATACCAGTTGGGAAATGCTTGCTACTTCTCAAGGATGGATTTAAAATTAGGCTACCCTCATATCAGAATAAAACCAGGTACATTCAAAACCATAGAGGTTCTTTATGAATGGATTTTCATGCCATTTGGGTTAAGTAATGAACCCTCCACATTTATGAGATTAATGAATGAAATTTTTCATGATTATAATGGAAAATTACTTTTTGTTTATCTTGATGATATCTTAATCTTCAATGGAAGTTTGGAGGAACATCTCAAACATTTGGAGATGGTTATCAAAAGGATGTATGAACACAAACTAATGATAAAATTAGAAAAGTGTTCCTTCTTGGAGAAAGAACTCACCTTTTTGGGATTTGTAATCTCACAAGGGACACTCAAGATGGAACCCTCAAAAGTGGATGCCACAGTCAACTAGCCACCCCCTAAGAATCGAGGTGATGTAAGAAGCTTTCATTGTTTGGCTATTTTTTATAGAAAATTCATCAAGAATTTCAGTCATGTATGTGCACCTATGCTTGACACAAGTAAAGGTGGAAATAAAATAAAATGTGTTTGGACTAAGGAGGCTAATGATGCATTTGAATACTTTACATCAAGAGTAGCACAATATCCTATACTCACACTCCCTGATTTTCATGAGGTATTCACAGTTGAGACTGATGTGAGTAACTTGGCTATAGGGACAGTCTTAAGCCAGAATGGAGAACCAATGAGATTCTTTTCAGAAAAAAAAATGATTCCAAGAAGAGATACTCCACTTATGACTTATAATTATATGCCATGGTGCAGGCCCTCAAGAAATGGAAGCCTTACCTTTTTCCCAAAGGATTTATCTTTTCACATAAAATCATGCACTAAGTTATTTGAATACTCAAGACAAGTTAAGTGTCAAAAACATTAAGTGGATGAAACAAATCCAAGCTTACTCATTTTCAATTAAACATAAGAAGGGTGTAGGAAATAAAGTGTATGATGCATTCAGTAGGAGAATTGTTTTAGTAAAAGTGATACAAATCAAAAGCATTGGGATAAATTCTCTAAAATATCTCTACATTGCTGATATAGATTTTGGTGAGGCCTATGAGGTGTGTGCCAAACTTGTGGACAAATACCATACTACTCTTTTTGACTTTTTGATCCAAGATGGCCTACTCTTTAAAGGAAACCAACTATGCATTCCAAGGTGTTAAATGAGGGACAAAATCATTCAAGAAAAGCATTATGGAGGAATGAGTGGTCACTTTGGGTTGGAAAAGACATTAGAGGAAGTCAGAAGACATTATCATTGGACCAAGATGCAAAATGACATCAAAAAGCTTGTCCAAACTTGTGTCATTTTCCAACAAGCCAAGTGTGTTTCAACTTGTTAGTTCCTTTTCCCGCTCACACATGAAATATTTGTAATAATCTTGCTCCATTTTCCCATACACTGATCAAGCAAGAAATAGAAGAACAAAAACAAGGTTTTTATACCCTCTACACTTTGAGTTCCACAAAATCAGGTGGTTTTACCCTTTCTTACTTGAAATAATCAAATCACAACATCAAAATAAAGTTATTACATCCAACAATATTTTCAAAACCCTTCTCAAATTATTGGTCCCAAACCAAAGTTTATACAATACTATTGTGCTTCAAAAGAAAAATGGCTATCCTTTTCCCAGTAGTCTTGGAATCCTTTTATAGCCAAGGATGCAAAAAGCTTCAAACTACATGGGAAGATTATAAAATATTGTAACAACTTAATTACAAAAAATAACAACTTTAGAAAAAAACACGGGTGGCCAAAGGAACTCCAAAGCCAAACATAAGTTTTTATTGCTTTGAAGATATCTGCTCATCCTTTCAACTTAGCCTCCCACCTGTTCAGCTCCTTGTCAGTGGGCCAACCAAAATATTTTTCTTGTTCTAACTTGGCCAAGGATTCTGCCCACTTGGCATCTAAGATCATCTTCGACTAAACAAAAAGCTTATTCATGTCCACCTCGACCTTAAACATGCTGTCAATCAAATCATTACAGTAACCCACATCTATATCTTTTTCCAAGTGTTTATTCACATCAACAACCTTGCAAATTTCATCAAATTATTTTTCCCATTCTGGTTGTGGCTTTAAAAAATTAGCATCATCATAAATTGTAGGAATAAGTGCAAGGAAATGTTTACCAAACAACTACAATTTATTACTAATCAGATCATCCTTCCCATTGAAGAAAGCATAGGAAGTATTCATCTCCTTTATCATTTTAGTGGTTTCAGAGATCTTAGTAGGGAAATCAACACTATATAGCATTGTAGTGTTGAATTTTTACATCACTCTAATCCTTGCTGACTAGGTTCTAAAAGTAGGCTGAAGAAATACCATGGCCTCAACAGCAGTCTTGCAAGCATCTTATAGTGACTCATACATTGCATGAACCAGTGAAGTCTTTTATTTTAAAACATCCACCAGGTGTTGTAGTAAAGAAAGGATTATAGAAACAACAATATCAATTTGTTCTTTCAAGGTCTCCTTTGTCTGGCCTTCATCTTCTTGTAGATCACCTTGGGTCTTTGTAGCTACATCTACCCTGTCTTTCATAGCCACTTGGGGGATTTCACTTATTTTTTTTCCTCTAGCTCTTTCTTCAGCCTCTACTTGCTCTTCCAAGGCATTGTTATGTATCATAACTTCCTCATGTTTTTTGGCCAATGCAATCATCTGACTGAAATTTTGCTCATATCTCTTGGACAAATCCTCTATTTTAGCCAAGTTCATAAATGAAACTTGGGTCATTAAATGAGCAATTTCTATGTCATTGGTATTTTGCAGATTCCATATCATCTTATCTACCTTCTTTTCTTCTCTTATAATCAAAACCAAAGGTTTTTGTGTGGTAAGGGCAAGGGACCAAATGACCAAAGTCTTAGACTTGGGATTAAAACCTGATCCTCTTAGTACATCATTTATTTCAAATTCAGACTTAAACACAGTATTCTCCTACCTTCTGATATGGTCAATAATGAAAGTATACTGCAAGTCCCAATGAGGCATCAATAATATCCCACTATTCTGCACCAAGAACCTATCCTGTTCAACAATGATAAATTCACTCTCAGGGTCATACTCTTGGATTGTCTTCACAATCTCCTCATTTTTCTCTTCTCCTCCTTCCCTTGTTATCAAATTTTGCCTCAACTCCCCAGGTTTCACCTTTATTAGAAATTTTTTGAACTCATCTGATTTGTAAAAGTCATCATCCTTCATGAATTCATTTTCCATCATCATTCTTTCATCCATCTCTATACTCAAAATCATTTCATTTTCTCCTTGCCCTTCATCTTTTGGCATAGTCTGCAATTGGGTTCTAAATTTTCTGAAATATTTTCCATGTTTTGTTACCACAGCTTTAGCCATGCTTTTCCTTACTTCAAAAACCTTGTCCTGTATTTTCTTCTTTTTACTAGGTGGTTATCTAAAAGAAGTGACCTCTTTCCCAGCTTCTTCATCATCTTCCCACTATTATGATTACTCTTTGTTATGCAAGGCCAATGTGCCTAGGGATCCTTGGGGTTGTACATCTTCTTTACTAAATTTTGGCACTTGTGACATCAGATTCTCATAAGATTCCAACACTTTTTTCAATTCTTTGGAGATATGGAGTATCAGGAAAGAATCCATAAAATGTATTGTCTAATTCTTTCCATTCAGCTTCTACTCTCATAAGATATTTCCATTTTCTTCTCCTCTCCTAAACCTTAGTTATGTCCATCTTGTTAGAATAACTGAGAGGGGGGGGGATCAGTGGCCTCAAAAAGTAATCTAATAAACCTCTAGTTATCTACAGCCCTACAAGATGTATTCCTTTAAATAATCTTATTAATTAACTACTACTTGGAGTTCACTGTTAATCCTTATCCTTTAGCTTTACTAATTAGTAGTCTTAGTGTTTACCAAAATACAATAAATAATTTAGTGTTTATTGATCATCCTGTTTTAGTAAAGTGTAAATAAAAATATCAAAGCAATTAACCATATATGCATTTGACATATGAATTTTTAACGTGGAAACCCTGTTAAGGGAAAAACCACTTGGGACCGGTAACCCAAAATTTTCACTCTTCAGAAGTGAGCTCGGTGAAGAGACAACCCTATTAAAGGTTACAAACACAATGTTAAGTGTGACCTTGTTAGAGTATTTATATATAATAGTTTGTCACTTGATATCTGGCATTTCACTATGCTATCTTCATGAGAAACATTTTGATACTCCTTGGGATGTATCTCAATATATAAAGGATTGTTAAGTCCTGCTCGGTTAAGAGAATTTATGATCCAATGGTTAAACTAAAATAGTAAATGATCTGTTCATAAATACAACTTAGACTTGCAAATGTTCAGATATATTGTAAGATCATAATACCTTTCTGATCAATGTTTCTTTTTTGTTCCTTTGCTCCACTTCTTTCTACTTGGTGATGTTGTTGCTTCTCTGTTTCACGGTGTGCACAAAAATATTAGCTCTGTTCTTCAACTTGTTTGATCAGGACTGTATGAAGTCTTCTTAACCATTATTCTCTTCAGCATCCTCTTCTATTCTTCCCCCTTATTCATAATGAATTAGATTTGTCTCTCTTATAGACATGATTTCACCATTTCTAGGTCTTTTTCTTTCTTATTCTTGACATGATCCAGAAATCTCGCCATTCTTGGTTTAAAACATGCTTTAGTTTTATCCCATAGATTTATCCTTGACAACTAGAATAAAACTATCTTTAAAGCTCTAGCTTATCTCTAGATTTTAACTTGTCGATGAAAACAATGTAATCAACCAGTTAACTCCATTTTTTTTCTCCTGCCAGCTAAGTCTTTTGTCATTTTCGAACTTCAGTTCTTATCAATGTTTAACTCCTTGTTTGACCGGTCTTAACTTCATTTTTCCTTGGGCATCTCTATCTACCAGGGTTTTCTATCCGTCGAGCAACACTGTGATTTTTAGTTCTGCTCGGGTATCTCTTAGGTTCTACTCAGTAATGCTTGCTCAGGTAACTTGCTTTGGTATCACTGTGACTTTTCTCTCAAGGTTCTCTATCTGTCAGGGTTCACTATTCGTTGATGTTTGTTGTCACTTGGTGTATACTAAACTTTTATGCATTACTGATAGCATAACATTTATTTCTTTGGTTCTTTGAAGTCTTGGACACTACGTATATATAACCAATCAGATTATATCAATTTGACATCAATGACAATATAGTACATTAACTGATTTAATGTCTTGCATTAACTTTCTGTAGCTCAGTGATCATCAACTTAACATCTTCAAACATTCAATCAGTTATTGTTCATCAATCTCTCCCTTTGGCATTGATGGAAACATAATGGATAATACTAATATAATATGAAATATATTAGTTGTAGTTCATTAATCTACCAAACTTATTGTTCTATAACTAATAGAAATGTCTGGCTCTTGGTAAGATTTTCTAGCTTAGATTTGATTCTTTTAGAGTACTTTCTTTATGCTTTATTCCCTTCACTGGATAGATGTAGAAACTTCTAATTCTATCTCTCCCTTTGATGTAGAGTCTATTCTTTGATGTTTTCTCTCCCTTTGATTGTTCCTCTTCTTGATGGATATCTCTTTTTCCTTTGACAGTAATTGATGGATATACTTTCTCCCTTTGAGTCATCTCTCCCTTAGGATACTTTTCTCCATCTGGATGATCATGATGGATATTTCATATGGATATATAATTTCTCTCCCTTTGACAGCAATGCCAAACTATATACTTCCTCCTTTTTATAATATATTCCTTGAATTTCCCTTTCCATCAACAACACAATGACTTTGGTGTTTGTTGCAGATAAGTACCTTTCTATGTACTGATGTATCTTTGCAGTCTATCTCTTTGCTTGCATCAACATGAATGATCTTCTGATTATGTGTAGGCTAATGCAGCCTCCTATTCAACTTAGTGACCAATAGACAAGGGTTGGACCCGTAGTCTGTTTCTCAGGTACTCAAATGTATCTTTAGGCAATGGCTTTGTGAATATGTCTGCTAATTGTTCCTTGGATTGAACATATTCTGTATCACCTCTTTCTCTTGTACTTGTTCTGTTAAGTAATGATACTTGATAGCAATATGAATTTTTTTAGCATGCATGACTGGGTTCTTTGATATTTTTATTGCACTGGTATTATCACAATAGATAATCACTGGTTCAAGAATTTTCATATTCATACCTTCAAGTAATTATTTGATCTATGCAATGTTAGAGAAATTTGCAGCAGCAACCACATATTCTACTTCTGCAGTAGATTGTGAGATGCATCCTTGCTTCTTACTTATCCACATGACAAGTCTGTCACCCATGAAGAATTCTCCTCCTATTGTTCTCTTACTGTCATATAAGTTTCCAGCCCAATCAACATCTGTATAGACTTGAAGCTCAAATTTGCCTTCTCTTTTATACCATAAGCCATAGTCTTCGGTATTCTTTAGATATCTCAAAATTCTTTTGACAATAGTCATATGTGATTCCTTGAGATTAGCAGAGAATCTTACGACTATTCCAACTGCATGTGCTATATCTGGTCTAGTATGAACAACATACATTAGTTTTCCAATCATTGATCTATATAGGGTATAATTTACCTTGTTTGACTTATCTTCCTTTGTCATCTTGCATCTGGTTTTCATAGGTGTTTGAACTATCTTGGAATCTTCCATCTTGAATATCTTGAGAACTTTCTTTATGTATTTGGATTGTGTGATGTATATGCATGCATCCTGTTGAAGAATCTGTAAACCAAGAAAGAATTTGATCACCCCAAACATTGAAATCTCAAAATATTTTCTAATTTAATTAGAAAATGATTTGCATAACATATCATTACCCCCCAAATATTATATCATCAACAAATATTTCAGCAATCAAAATGTTATCATGAGTATCTTCTTTTAAATATAGATTACTGTTTTCACTTGTTCTTACAAATCCAAAACTTATGAGATAGGAGTGAATTATTTCATACCTTGCTCTAGGTTCTTTTTTCAATCTATACAATACTGTGTGTAGTCTACAAACCATGTTTCTCTTGTTAGGATCAACAAACCCTTCTAGTTGTTAAATGTATACCTCTTCTTCTACTATTCCATTTAGGAATGCAGATTTGAGATCCATTTGGTATACCTTGAATCCTTTGAATGCAACATAAGAAAGTAAAATTATGAGTCCTTATAGTCTAGAAATGGGTACAAAGGTTTATCCATATTCAATAGGTTCTTCTTGTGCATACCCCTTGCATACTAACCTTTCTTTTTTACTTGTGACTTCTCCATTCTCATTCAACTTGTTTCTGAATATCCATTTGGTACCAATGAAATTCTTGCCATCCGGTCTAGGTGCTAATGTCCATGTTCTATTCTTCTCAATATTCTCTATCTCCTCATTCATAGCACTGACCCATTCTTCATTTTCAAGTGCAATATTAACAGATTTTGGCTCAAAATCACAAATTAAACATCTAGTGTTTAGTGACTTACTTCTTGTTCTCATTCCAACCTTCTTGTCTCCTATGATTTGGTTATGTGGATGGTGTCTTCTGACATACTTGGAAAGTATTGGTTCAACTCTTTATTCATAATTCTGATCATCATCGTGACATTCATTCTTATCTCCATCGCTCAGAACATGATTTTGAGAAATTTCTTGATTTTTGGTATTTGCAGCCTGATGCTCGGGTGCATTGTTCTGTTGCTCGAGAGTGATACACTATTGCACAGGTAAAGTTTTAGGTTCTTCAATATAGATAAACCTATTTTAGTCTTCCGGTTCTTTCATTCTTTCCTTATCATTTTTCTCTGCAAATTCATCTACTCTGACATTTGCACTTTCAATTATTTTGTTAGAGGATTTATTAAGACATTTATAAGTCTTGCTTTTGGTAGAATACCTTAAAATTATTCCTTCTTCACCTTTAGAGTCAAGCTTTCCATTTCTATTATCTTTCAAAATATAACATTGACTTCCAAAAATTATGAAGTAACTTACATTGGGTGTATATCCATACCATAGCTCATAAGGTGTCTGATTGGTGTCTTTCTTTAATTGAACTCTGTTCAATGTGTAGACAACAGTACTGAAAAATTCTCTCTAGAATGTTTGAGTGATGCCTTTCTCAATCAACAATGTTATGGCACAATCAACAATGATATGTTCCTTCTTTCGGCAATCCCATTTTGTTGTGGTGCTCTTGGTGCAGAAACTAGTCTTTAAATTCAATGCTCATTAAAAAAGTTAGTGAATTCATCAGAAATAAATTCTCCTCTATCTAATCTTAAGAATTTTAGTTCCTTACCACTTTGTTTTTCTATAATATCTTTATACCATTTATACATCTTAAATGCTTCTGATTTCTCTTTTAAGAACATAATTGTCATCATTCTAGAATAATCATCAACAAAGGGAATGAAGTATCTATCACCATAGTAACTCTTTATTCTTATTGGTCCACATAGATCAGTATGACTAATTCTATAATGGTATTAGATGTGTAGGTTTTTCTCTTGAAACTAGACTTTGTCATTTTACCTTTTTGACAATTCTTACACATGAAATGGTCGGGCTTTGAAATGCTCAGTAAGCCTCTTACTTTCCTTTTATTGCTAATCCTAATCATCTTATCAAAATTAACATTATGTAACCTTTTATGCCACAACCATATGTCTTCATTTCTAGCTATTAAACAAGTGGTGTTAATATCATCAAGATAGAATAGGTTACCTTTTTTTTGTTCACTAGTTCTGATAAACCTTCTTGATTCATTAAAGATCTTTGCCTTTTTCTTTTCTCAAATACAACTTGGTGGCCTATGTTATTTAGTTTTGAAAAACTCAATAGATTATGGTTTCTTTACCTTCAATCAGACAAGGTAAGTCATTACCCATTCTTACTGATCCACCATTATAATACTCAAAAGTTTCAAACTTTTCTTTATCTCCAGTCATGTGGTGAGTACATACACTATCAATAATCTAGACATCATTTTTACTAACCTTAGATATGAGTGCAGTCTCAACATACCTTTTCTCTTTGTCTGAATCATCCTTCATGGTGACAAACACCACCTCAATATCTTCATCAGTTTTGGTGTCAGTATTCTCATCTTTGTTCTCATCCAGGTAACAAGCTTTCTTTCCTTTGTCCTTGTAGTCTCGATTGTCTCTTCTGTTAGATTGTCAGTTGCTTCGGTAATTTCTGTCATCACTTTTGTCAAATTTATTTTCATATGATTTGTCAATGTTTTTGTCTTCTTTTCTTATGTTAGAAAATCTAGCAGCAAAGTGTCCAATATCTTTACAATTAAAGAAAACCAATGGTAATTTACCTTTATATCTATCTTTGCCTCTCTGCAATATTCTAGCCATTAGTGCTTCAATCTCATCAAGTCCTTGGTCATCACTATCAATTTCACTATCATTTCTCATAGTGTGTTTATGACTTGACTTACTTATTTTCAAAGAGGATTTGAATGCAGACTCAAATAAAATAAGTCTACCAACCAAATTTTTTAGAGTGACAATTTTATTTTCTACTGCTCTCATTTCTTGTATAGTAGATACTCTAATAGCATAAACATATAGTAAGGTTCTTAGGATTTTACTTACCACTATTTCTTGTTCAAGTACACCTCCAACTCCTAGGATAGCATTGAATACCTCTTTGATTTTGTATCTCTACTAAGTGATATTTCATCCTTCTTTCATTCTTAGGTTATCAAATTTATGTCTTAGGCTTTCTACCTTAGCTCTTAGCACATTTGCATCTCCTCCATGTACTAGCTTTAATTTGTCTCACATTTTCTTTACAGAGCTGCATGTTTTGACCTCTTCAAATCCAACATCAGAGAGTGAGGAAGCAATTTCTATAATCATAGAATTGTGCTCATGCTTTTCTCTTAATTGATCAAGTGTGTGAGGTCCTGTAGGAAAAATATATTCAGTATCCAAGTATTGAGTAACATCATTTCCAATACCTGATAGGTGGAGTCTTATCTTGCTTTTCCATGATGCAAAGTTGTCTTTGTTCAACTTAGGCACATCCCTTTTTCTCATCTTGTGATCTTTAGCTTAGGTCATTAAACCTTTCTTTTAAGCACACAAGCTCTAATTCCAATTGTTAGAATAATTGAGAGGGCGGGGGGTGAATCAGTGGCCTAAAAAATTAATCCAATAAACCTCTAGTTATCTTTAGTCCTATACAATGTATGACTTTAAATAATCTTATCAATTAACTACTTCTCAAAGTTCACTCTTAATCCTTATCCTTTAGCTTTATTGATTAGCAGTCTTAGTCTTTACCAAAATACAGTAAATAACTTAGTGTTTACCGATCATCCTGTTTTAGTAATGTGTAAAGAAAAATATCAAATTAATGAACCATATACACATTTGACACATAGATTTTTAACGTGGAAAACCTGTTTGGGGAAAAACCAATTGGGACCGGTAACCCAAAATTTTCACTCTTCTGAAGTGAGTTCGGTGAAGAGCCAACCCTGTTAAAGGTTACAAACACACTATTAAGTGTAACCTTGTTAGAGGATTTAAATATAATAGTTTTTCACTTCATAGCTGAAATTTCACTATGCTATCTTCATGAGAAACTTTTTGATACTCCTTGGGATGTATCTCAATATATAAAGGATTGTTAAGTCTTGCTCAGTTAAGAGACTTTCTGATCCAATGGTTAAACTGAAATAGTAAATGATTTGTTCATAAATACAAATTAGACTTGCAGATGTTTAGATCTATTGTAAGCTCATAACACCTTTTTGATCCATTTTTATTTTCTTTTCCTTTGCTCCACTTCTTTATGCTCAGTGATGTTGTTGCTTCTCTATTGCTTGGTGTCCACAAAAATATTAGCTATGTTCTTCAACTTGTTTTATCGGGACTGTATGAATTCTTCTTCACCAGTATTCTCTTTAGCATCCTCTTCTATTCTTCCCCCTTTTTCATAATGAATTATCTTTGTCTCTCTTATAGAAATGATTTCACCATTTCTAGGTCTTTGTCTTTGTTGTTCTTAACGTGATCCATAAATCTCATCATTCCTTCTTTAAAACATGATTTAGTTTTATCTGGTAGATTTATCCTTGACAACTGGAATAAAAATATCTTTAAAGCTCTAGCTTATCTCTAGATTTTAACTTGTCGATGAAAATAATGTAATCAACCAGTTAACTCCATTTTTTGCTCCTGCTAGCTAAGTCTTTTGTCATTTCTGAACTTTAGTTCTTATCGGTGTTTAACTCCTTGTTTTCTCGGTCTTAACTTCAGTTTTCCTCAGGAATCTATATCCGTCGGGGTTGTCTATCTGTCAGGCAATACTATGAATTTTAGTTCTGCTCAGGTATCTCTTAGGTTCTACTCGGTAATGCTTTCTCGGGTATCAATGTGAATTTTCTCTCGGGGTTCTCTATCCATCGGGGTGCATTGTCCGTTGGTGTTTATTGTCACTTGGTGTATACTAAAATTTTATGCATTACTGATAGCATATCCTTTATTTATTTGGTTCTTTGAAGTCTTTGACACTATGTATATATAATCAATCAGATTATATCAAGTTGACATCAAGGCCAATACAGTACATTAACTGATTTAATTTCTTGCATTAACTTTATGTAGCTCGGTGATCATCAACTTAACATCTTCAAACATTCAATTAGTTTTTGTTCATCACATCTTATTCCTCACAATTTATTCATCATCTAGGCCCTCATGATCCCTCACATTTTCCCAGGGAGTCATATCTTTCAAAGCTATCTTAATGAGCCTCTCTGGGTCACAGAACCGTGATGTTGTAGTTGACATTCTATATTGCTTCAAAAAACCATTAATTTTCTCAAAAGCCTTTTTTCCTATAGAAAAAAAATGCCACCCATAACCTAGGGATGAAAGTACCCTTCCTACGCCTTTCTAAAAACTCTTTATCTACCCAAGTGATTTGCTAAATGAATTCTAGGAAAGCAATTCTGAGTGGGACAAATTTGGGGAGAATATGTGGTGACTGTGAGCATCCATGAACCCTAATAACAGTGAATTGATCAAAATAGAAAAAATCAACCCAATTGTGGTTGACTGGCCAATCCTAAATAAAATTCCAAGGTCTCAATAAACTTCTAACATTGAAGGACAATCTTTCCCTTTTAACTCCCAACATGTCTAAAATTGGAGCAACAATCCAATTTTGAAAACACCCAAAAGAAGAATGTGATGAAGAACCATCCCATACCTGAGTCCATCTTTGAATTGGCATCTCAATCCCATACTCTAATTCATAAAATTATAATTCTTTTTCTATGGATGCCTTGTTGTAGTATTGAACCAGAAACATCAAGTGTGAGTAGTGTTTGAAAGTAGGCATATGAACACCTTGCTGTATCTCCACCAATGAAGTATGTATGGCTTCAACTACATAACCCACATAATAATAATTAGTATTAACCTCTGGATGCTGAATGTCCATGGCCATTATTAATAGGTCAATAGGAGCAGTTTAATCTCCATTAAAGCCCAAAACTTTAGTCAATCCACACACCGTGCATTTTATGTAATTATGGAAAAATGACAAGTCAAATGGTGGCTTTATGTTATTTGGAACTACAACCAAATTTCAGTCCACCCTTGGCATATATCTTGGAATTTCATGCCTCTTTATCAAGTTCTCCCGCTTCTAATAATAAACCTTTATTTTTTCTAGATCAATCTCAGTACATATTGCACAAGAAATTTTGAAAACTTATGCAGCAATTATTCTGTCTATGGCTGCTAGAGCTTCCTTGTTTCTCTTCCTAATTACTCTAGCCATGGGAGAATAGCTTTTATCTAATTATTTAATCAATTCCACATCAACAAACACATCAGGTACAATTAATTTTTCCATGTTCATGTTCCAGTGATTGCATATAGGGACTCACTTAATCCTATTATTCTAGAAATAATGAAACAGAGTGTTATCAGAGTAATTTAGAGTGACTGGATTTCTGGATTGACTCCATCTATCTTTCCATTCCATAGAATTTGCACTATTTGTATTGGAAGTTCTGGGTAATAGCTCTGCAAATTCATCAATATATTTCTTCCCTGTAGCTACTTTCTTTCCAGACCCCTTTGAAGCTACACTTGAAGTTGCTTGAATCATCTTTCCTTCTTAAAAATTATCTCAGAAATAAGGCTCTTCAATTTTCTCAGAATTTCATGAAAGCAGAAAGAGAAAAATGTACACAATCCAGGCACAATCAACTACACTTATAGCCTATCACATCCAGTTGTTGTCTAATTCATTGCAATTTTCTCACACTTATGAAATCATACCTGTTGGAAAGATTGCTACAATGTAGACAATTGTTATTTTGTCATTGATGTCAAACCTTAATTGGTGAGACTATTTCTATATGTTTGAGTACCATATCTATTGATTGATGAATATTTGAAGAATAGGATAACAAGAAGAGAAAGGAAATGGTTGAGTTATGAGTATACACTAGGGTACTTGATCATTTGGCACTTTGGCAAAGTGATATGTTGTTTATCTTTCATTGATAGTTCACTGGAAGGTCGATGCCGAGAAAAGCGAAAAGTGATGCCAAGAAAAGAAAAGATGATGCCAAGCACTAGTGAAATGTCGAGGGAGACAAAGATAGCCGAGCAATAGTATTTTAGTAATTGATGAGATTTGAGATCTCTGGCTGACATAGTTGATTTTATTGGGATATGTATTGTTAACTAAGATTGGTCCACATTCATTTAATGCACAAGAAACTATTATTACCGCATGGATTCAATGTTTAATTAATGACTGTATTGGAGAAGTAAATAAAATGTAATGATGGAAGGATCTGTTGGTTCTAACCTAACCTAAGATCTACGATCTTGATTAAGCGGAAAAATATCTATCTGACCTAGATGAAGAGGTATAATATAACCTACAAAGGTTATTGTCATTGTATCCAAGTGTAAGGAGAAGTTGTCTGCAAGAGTATTGCATGGTTAATTGACTGATTGACAAGACCTAGAAAAGAAGGCTATGTAGAGAAGTAGAGAGAGATTGCTTGATGGATTTCTAAGCAGATCTGAAGTTTGAGATGAAAATGGAGGCCCCTCAGTGAATTAGCATTAGAGATGAAATTGGATCTGGATTTGCAAAGTAAGTTATATGTATCAGATTTGCAAATTTTTGTAAGTTATATTGGAATTTTCTAAGTCCTCTAACAAGGCCACTCCTAACAGGATTATTAAATCCTTTAACCAGGTCACATTTGCCAGTGTGTTTTGTAACCTTTAAGAGGGTTGGCTCCTAACAAAGCTCACTTTAGAAGAGTGAAATTTTGGTAGCATGTTACTGGTGATTTTTCCCATATTGGGTTTCCACGTTAAATCATGGTGTCAAAATGTGTGAATGTTTATGTTGTGTTTTACTATTAAGTTTCTGTAAGCTTATTTCATTAGTATAGTAAACTGCACACTTTTGTTGTTTATTGC
>MU226104.1:5492334-5504141 GCA_018584345.1 Thuja plicata
GAATGGGTTGAGAAGAGTTAGAACCCTAGGGTAGAAGTGGTTGAGATAGGTTAGGTTGGGGTTTGAGGGAATATTAATAAATGAAATAAACTTATTTAATTCATTTAAAAACATAGGAATTAATTATCTAAACAATTTAATTGCTTTTTAAAAATTAGGGGACTATAGTCATTTTAATTAAATTAAATAGGCTAGGGGAATGGGTTAATTGCAAGTGGGTATTTGATTTAGGGATTTATCTAATTCCTTTATAATTAAATACTATAGCCATATTTGATTTTGGTTTGATTTGATTGGTCGAAATTGATTTGAATTACATGGATATAATAGTTAATATAATTCAGTGATAAAAATCACCTAGGACATTAAATCGATTAAAGGATTATGCCAAACAGTAACAGGGTTGTTTGGACATAATCGAGGGTATGATCACACTTAAGGAAAATAGGGTCCATAGTTGGAACATACCAAATTTAGGTGGTTACATTTGCCCCTCTTTGAATTGATGTGCGAGCAGCGCATTGATTCAAAGAAAGTTTTTGATTTTGACTTCAAGAAGATTGAGATTCCCGTTCTTGGTTGTCAAAAAAAATGCTGATGAGATCAGTCTCGTACTTGATCAAACAAAACTAATAGAATTGATTTTGAACTTGGTTGTCGTTCAAAGATCAATAAAAGATTTAAAAAAAAATACCAATTCTAAACTTGGTTGTCGTCCAAAAATTGATAATACTGATTCTGAACCTGGTTGTCGTCCAAAAGTTAGTATGAAGCTGCCAGGAGCTTTAAAAATCTTTTAAATGAGGAAACATAAGATATCCAGCTTATGAGAACCAGAGCTTTCTATCCAATAGTTCTGACTTTAGTCAAGAAACTATTATGCCCCTAGTTTGTTTGATAACGAAGTCATTTTTAATGCAATTTTGAGCAAAAATTTAATTGATGATAGTGTGATCATGCCCCCTTGGGAATGAAATCGAAGGAAAAGAAATAAAATCCCTCATTTGAAGAGAACAGAACACTTACAGGAAGCGATAAGGCTAGAAAGAGTGAGGTAGAAGAAGGTGTGTTTAAAAATAAACACACGATTATCAAGTTAATTATGTGAAAATATAAGCGATATTGATGTTTAGATCAAGATGTATGATGAAATGTGTAGTATTGTACCAATGTGGAGAATAAATGAAGCAAATTCACAATTTATGAAACTATCACAAAAATGATACTGTGCTACTGAAACGTCGTAGGCACCTTTGATTTGGTTCCCGATTGAGGAAAAGAGAACACACATGATGTTGTAGTTGTCTGGGAGGAGTTCTGAAAACCCTAAATGTCCCAAAAGACCCATATAAGCCTCCAAATTGACCATTTCACTATTCATTTTGACATCCAGCTATAGCCAATTAGAGATCTCTACAGAGAAAATGGTGGTCCCTATGAGGAAACATCATTTCGAGATGAGCCGACGACACCAGCGCCCAGCCGACTACCCACCGCCGGTAAGTGCTTGATAAACTACCTTGTGAATTTTGAATTTTTGAATTTCAAGCATTTTTGTGTGTTTTATAGCTAGTCAAAGGTAGGATCGCATCCAGGATTCCAGATCGCATCCTGTGAAATGTGCATCACATCTGGTTTTTCTTGGATTGTATCCGATTTTTGCTGGATTCTGCGTCGCATCCTGTATTTCCAAGATCGCATCCAGTTCTTTAGATTTAGTTATGTTTTAGATAGATCCCATAAGTGAATTGTATCCTATATTTCGGGGATCGTACCCTGCATTTAGGATTTCATCCTATTTTTCTAGGATCGCATCCTATATGCGCAATCGCATCCTGTATTTCCAGGATCGCATCTTGTAAAAGACTTATGTTTTCAAATTGTTTTGATCTGTTTGTGTTCTGTGAACCTGAGATGACTGAGTAGAGTAGGAATATGCCCTTTGTTGTAGATAGAATGCTGATGCTTTACTGTTCTGTCAAAAATTAGGCCCAGTTTGAGGTAGTCTCCTTTCGAGTCACTTATCCTGCACGAGCTCTGGCATTGTCTGGCCAATTGTTAGATGATGAGCAGACGACCGTGACCCAGTGTGGATTGCAAGCATTGATTGGTTTACCTGAGATCAGGGTAAACCGAGGGTTGTTGACTGCTCTGGCTGAGAGATGGCATTCAGAGCACAACACCTTCCACCTTCCTACCGGTGAGATCACTGTGACACCTGAGGATGTTTGGAGGATTTTGTGCGTGCCCATGGTGGGACATGAGGTATTCTTTGAGTCTAGAGCTGGCGTGGAAATTGGGACTACGCGGAGGTTCTTTCAGGATGACAGCATAGATCGCAGATACCTGTCTTGGGACTACATGGTCGATCACTATGATCGAATAGCTGTATACTTAGCTGGATTGGTAGGCGACATCCTTATGCCAGACAGAGGATATCATGGGTCGGTATGGTAGAGCAGATGATCATCCACCGCCGATGATTTGCTTAGGGAAGCTACATTTTAGCTCACATATACCGAGAGCTGCATGAGATTGTTTACCACCATATCCGCAGCATGACTGTGGGCATATTGATTCTTCAGGTATGGGCCTGGGAGCACATCCCCATGACATGGCCAATTGGTGATAGGCAGAGGGAACTAGAGTAGCCCTATGTATATATGTACACAGGTCTATTACAGTAGCCCCACCTGGGCAAGGTTGAGTACTGGCGCCAACTTTTTGATGATATGACAGAGGTCGTGTGGTGACCATACCTAGATTGTGAGGTATGGACATCTGATGCTTGGTAGGTTCCCTTTTTGTGTCAGAGTAGATATCTAATAGGCTGGACCAGGTACATCATTAAGCACTTTCTGATTACTAGGGTTTTGAGGCAGTCTAGCCGACGACAGGGTCGTACTGAGGATGTGGCAGTATATGCGAGGATCAAAGATGAGGTAGCTGACTGGGGAGCACAGTTGACTTATGATACTACCTCTCAAGACATCCATGATATGGTAGCTATAGTCTAGGACCCTCACCCAGATGTTGAGGATGCCGGTGTTTCAGATGGGTATGCTGTGGAGATGCTTCAAAATCTATTTCCATGATTTACAGTGTCGGAGGAAATGATTCCTTGTATAGAGGAGCTGGTGGATTATGATCCTCAGGATTGACCTATCAGGGGGAGAGGTAGCAGAGACAGAGCACCAGGCAGACATGGGGACTATGATGGTGGCAGAGATGGAGGTAGAGGCGGCAGGCATCCTCCCCCAGATGATAGACACGATGGTGATGACCGGGGGGAGGTGGTGAGGCAGTGGATACCAGCGGTCTGAGTGGCAGTGGGAAGAGATGGCCAAGATACCAGTTTGTGGCCCCATAGAGAGATCCTAGCCTATTACTTACTCCCAAGTAGCAGAGACAACAGAGATAGAGAGTTTAGGAGCAGGATTTGGCAGAGATGAGGACCCTTTATCAAGGTGTGAGCAGAAGAGAGAGAAGCTCAGAGCACAGATCACAGCCTTGGAGGCTAGAGTTATGACTGCAGAGGTACTGTTAGTTGATAGGGAAAGACAAATTGAGAGGCTGAGAGATGAGAGGGATACACAGGCCCAGACAACAGTCCATCAGGGACAGAGGGCGAATTACTATTACGCCTTGTATCACGCGACAGTTCTTGAGGGTTAGAGGGCACCCACTTTTTCACATATAGCTCAGTAGTCAGAGGGGGCCATGACACCTCCAACAGCTCTATTCATGCCACCTCCTCCTCCTCCTCCTGATCAGGGATAGGGGGTGGGCCAGAGTTGATACTGTCCACCATGTCATTTTTGAGATTTATACATGTATATATGGATCCTGCTGAGATCCCCTTTTTGTACATTACATTGATTTGCATATATATATCTGATTTGTGCTTTTTGGCATACTGATTTATGTGTACTGACAGTCTTTATATGATCTAATACACTTTATGCTATGATACTCTTTATGCTCACTGATACTCTTTATGCGTTGATTTGTATCATGTTTGTAGTTTCTGGATTTTGACATGTTTCATGTGGTAGATGTATCCATTTTGCTTTTCATAGATGTGGTAAATGTATCTTTTGCACATGTGATGATATCTTGATCTCGTGATGAGTTAGGTTATAGTCGACAACATCATTTTTATAATGTGGATGTGATGAGTACATTACTGATGTGAACAAATAATATCTATGTGAAAATGCAAATGTATGTTTTCTTTGAGTTTCCAGTGATGCAAAAATATATGTATGGATGCACTTAGGATGTAAAAGTAAAAATGCAATACATGGATGTTTTATTTTTGTATTTTCAGTTTTGCTTTTCAAAATGTATGCAAAATGTATGTTATGGATGATATCAGTAATATAAATGATGTAATTAACTTGATATTTTTAGAAGAAGATAGAAACCATGTTTTGAGCTTAAATTTCCTTATGTTTGTTATGTACTGTTTGAAAAATGCATCAGGCAATCTTTAAATGCAGCTATATGAAGAGTCTTAGGACTTGTCACTGATTTAGCAAATATTGCAACATTTTTATCATCATTGGGTGCTCTTGAAATGGATACCATCGAATAGTACAATCATCACTAATACCCACTGATATTATGATAATATGAATACTATGTTTTATTGGAATGTCAGAAATAGACTTAGGCATCAAGGCATAGAAGCCAGGATAACAAAACAGTCACCTTCCATTTAATATACCAGTCTTTGATTAAGGCAAGATATTGAACCCGCAATGACCTTGAAAATTCATATCCTTGGGTACATTATGATTTGTATACCTTAGTGAGAATCTAGATCAGAAAAAAGACAAGGAAAGTTCCTCAAAGTCACCATAGTTTACACATAACAAAGATCGAGATATATGCGGCTATCCACTCATAGTGGCATCTCTTACCATAAACATCCTAGTTAGGTGAATTTTATAGGTTCATTTGAAACAATCACCATACGTAGAAATTTTAAGAAAACATTATGCCCCCTATCCTTGCAACTCTTTGTCTTTGCGCAGACGTCGTTGAGTAACTAAGAAGACATAATAAATCAGCAATTGTGAATCAATCCAATAAAATTTATAATTACTTAGATGCCCCTAGTTGAAAACATCACCAGGACACTAAATAATCATAATCAAACCAATAGCAAATTGTGTGTTTAAGTAGTACTTGTTCATTCATCTGTCAAACACAGTAAAGATTCATCAATCAGAAAATTAGAATATAATAAATATGGTGTTCCATGTCTGTGCATTGGTAGGACAATATATTCATGTTTGCGACCCAAAATAGTCTTGTAGAAATGTTTGTACTGTCAATGTCATGTCTGAATATGTGATGGTTGGAAAGACACCCTTGGTTTTTGAAAAAGTGACATTGTTTTGCATGTGCCAAGAAAGATTAAGTCCGTGAGGCAAACCAACCTAGAGAAACCTAGCAACCATGATTGACTATGCTTATAAAGATGCCCCCAGTGTAGAATGACCTATTCCTAAGACGTAAAGGTAGACAAATCCCAAGCGAGGATAAGATAGTCATGTAGGAAAAATGAAGTCAGCATATGAGCACAGTCAAAATTATGAAGGCCTAGTATCAGTAGTGCATTGATAGATGGAGCGTAGATCACAAGTGATGCCTGATTGCCAGGTTTTCACCACTTGGAAAGAGTCTTTTTCTTTCTTTTTGCTACCGAGATGCCTGTTTTACTAGGTGCTCACCAAGGCACTTTTTCTCTTTTTTAATTTTTTTTTGCTATTTTTGCTATTTTTGAATGTTTTTGTAGTATCAAGGTGCCTGTTTACCAGGTTTTCACCAAGGATACCCATTTTGAAGGACCCTTTCCACTATTTTTGGATATCTTCAAGATCAATTTTCTGAATGTTTTTAATATTTTGCAAGAACTTTTTGCTGTACAGGCTCCGCTAGCCAAACATTAAGCATAGAATTGCTTCAAATGTAGAGTGTTGATAGGATCTGAAAGAAAATTTCCCTCAGGTGTAGCCAATTGATAAGCTCCAGTCCCAAAAGTGGCAGTGATAACATAAGGTCCCAACCAGTTAGGTTCAAATTTTCCTTTCTGCTCTCTATTAGGCTGGTTTTTAGGATTCTCTTTCAGGACAAGGTCCCCCACTTCAAACTTGCGTGGTTTAACCTTCTTGTTGTAACCTTTGGACATTCTTGCTTGGTACACTTTGAGGTGATCAAATGCTTGTTGTCTGCGCTCATCTAGTAGGTCCAGAGAATTTATCCGATCAATGCAGTACTGTTCATCAATAACTAGTCCTTGTAAAGATATCCGCAAAGATGGATTTCAACCTCAATAGGTAGTACTACCTCAGCACCATATACTAGAGAAAATGGCATGGCTCCAGTTGGTGTTCTGATGCTTGTTCTATAGGCCCATAGTGCCAAGTTTAGTTGTAAATGCCAGTCTCTACCAGACTTGCTCACAGTTCTTTGTAGGATTTTGAGAATGTTTTTGTTCGATGCCTCAGCCTATCCATTTCCTTGAGGATAATAGACCGAAGAGAAATGTTGAGTAATATGAAACTATTCACAGAGGTCATCAATGTCTTGGTTTTTAAATTGGCCCCCATTGTCTGTCACAATTGAAGAGGGTATCCCATATCTACAAATAATGTAGTTCAGGATGAACATAGCCACCTGTTTGCTAGTGGCTTTGATTGGCGGCATGGCCTTGACCCACTTTGTGAAATACTCAATGGCCATAATGATGAACTTGTGTCCATTTGAAGAATTGGGATATATCTGTCCAACCAAGTCAAAGGCCCATTGCTATAATGGCCAATGTGTTATAAAAGGTATGAGTTCTCTGGCAGGAGCATGAATGAGGTTTCCATGTGTTTGGCATTTAAGACATGCTTTGAAAAATTGAATAGCATCTTTCTCCATTATAGGCCAATAATAGCCTACTCTGAGCAGCTTCTTAGCTAATGAAAAGCCATTTGAGTGTGATCCACATACACCTTCGTGGACATCTTTTAAAGCTAGATCAGACTCTTCTAGTTCTAAACATCGAAGAAGTGTACCGTTGAGACTACGTCAATATAGGTTGTTAGTTATGAGGATGTAACGCGATGCTGTCCTAATCAGGGATCATTTCTCATTTCTAGATAGATTGGTGGGAATGATTTGGTCTGAAAGATAGGCAATAATACTGGCATATCAGGATTGAACGGGAGTATTTAAGGCACAGATTACCTGATATTTTGGATTGGCAAAGGCGGGATAAGATATTTCTTCCACCAAGAAGTCATAGCAGAATTGATGTTCCTCTAGTTGTAACATGGATGCCAAGGTAGCCATAGCATCTAGAACTTTATTCTCTGATCTTGGTATCTGTTGGAAGGTGATGAAGACAAATTATTTCTTCAAATCACAACTAGTTGTTTGTAGGGCATCAATTTTTCATCTCTTGTTTGGTATTCCCCGTTG
Source organism: Thuja plicata (assembly GCA_018584345.1). Lineage (NCBI taxonomy): Eukaryota > Viridiplantae > Streptophyta > Pinopsida > Cupressales > Cupressaceae > Thuja > Thuja plicata. The sequence goes on from MU226104.1 coordinate 5,499,814, forward strand.
ATTTGATTGATAACTAGTTGGGAGTCACTATATATGTGTAGCTCAATGAGCTTCCATTCTATGGCGAGCTTGAGACCGTTGACCAATGCTTCATATTCTGAGATATTGTTGGTGCATGAAAACATTAATTTGTAAGATTTGGGAATCTTATATCCTTGTGGATTAATGAAGAGAACCCCAACTCCAGATCCTTGTTGAGTAAATGACCCATCAAAGTACATCTTCCATGAATGTTCGGTGAGATGCATGATTGTTTCATCAGGGAATTCAATCAGCAATGGTGTATCATCCTGGAGCGGTGAATCAACTAGTTGATCTGCAAGTACCTATCCTTTGATAGTCGTCCGTTCAACATACTCAATGTCAAACTCACTTAGAATGAGGACCCATTTTTCCAGATGGCCTGTTAATGTTGTTCTGCTTAAAAGATACTTTAGAGGATCAATTTTAGCAATGAGCTTGACTATATGCGAGAGCATGTAGTGTCTCAATTTTTGTGATGCGAAGACAACTAGTAAGCATGATTTCTCAATAATGCTATAATTGAGTTCATAAGCGACTAGTGTTCTACTAATGTAGTAGATAGCTCGCTCTTTCTTTGTTTCATCCTCTTGTGCCAGTAATACTCCTAGTGATGTAGCTGTAGCTGAAATATATAGGAGCAAAGGTTTTCCATGAATAGGTGCCATAAGAATTGGCGGTTAAGCCAGGTATGCCTTTAATTTTTTTAAGTTTGTTTCATACTGTTCATCCCAGTTAAATGTAACCCCTTTATGTAGCATCTTAGTAAAGGGTTGTGCCTTATCTGCAAGTTGGGACATGAATCTCCTGATAGACTGGAGTCTCCCTTGTAGTGTCCTCATTTGGCTGATATTGCATGGAGGAATCATTTCTAGAATAGCTTTTACTTTTGTTGGATCTACCTCAATTCCCTTAGCTAATACTATGAATCCCAGGAGTTTACCTGATTGAACCCCAAAGGCACATTTCTTTGGATTAAGCCTGAGTTGGAATTGTTCCATTTGATCCAATATTTTTCCTAAATCTGCAATATGAGTACCCCTTTCTTTGGATTTAGCCAATGTGTCATCGACATAGTCTTCCATGTTTTTGTGCATCAAGCCATGGAATATGGTTGTCATAGCTCTTTGATATGTTTCTCCGGCATTCTTTAGCCCAAATGGCATGACGTTCCAGCAAAATGTGCCCCATGCACATGTGAATGTAGTTTTCTCTTGATCCTTAGGGGTGATCTTGATTTGATTATAACCTGAGAATCCATCCATTAAGGAATACATCTGGTAGCCAGCTGTAAGGTCTATAATTATATCAATATTTGGTAGAGGGAAATCATCCTTCGGACATGCTTTGTTGAGGTCCCTGAAGTCTGTGCAGATCCTAATGGATTTATCAGTTTTAGAAACTGGGACCACATTGGAGATCCAAGCTACATAGGCAATGATCCAAATGAATCCATCTTTAAATAACTTTTCTAATTCTTCTTTCACCAGCAATGCAACATGAGGATGCATTTTTCTAAGTTTTTGTTTCACAGGCTTGATCCCAGGTGCTATAGATAAGTGATGCATAATGAGATTGGGATCTAGTCCTGGCATATCTGTGTAGGACCAGGAAAAGTTGATCTTTTTATCCTTCAGGAATTCTGTGAATTGTACCTTTTCTTCTTTTGATAGGGATTGTGTGAGATGAACTATCTGAGGACCTTCAACAGTGCCCAAGTTCACTGGCTGTGTAGGTTCAATTAATACCGAAGATCTTTCCTAAAAGTGTTCTAGGAGGATATCAAGAGTCTCATCCTTTGGCACCTCTGAGAGGTTTTCACCATTGGATACATTGGTTTTCTTTACTATTTTGGGATCTGATACTGCCACAGAGTGTTTTTCACTATTAGTCCACTTTTTCTTTTTATTTTTCAATTGGTGACTAAGAAACTTGATAACTTCCTGTGACATGTTCTCGCTCCTTGCATTGGTGGAAGAAGGGTGAGGTTCACAAGCATTAAGGTAACAAGCCGGGGAGTGGTCATTGGAAAAGTTGAGCATAGGTGTAGGATCTGTTTCAGTCCAATCGATGAGGTCTGGAAGTACCAATTTTAGGGAGTTATATTCTGAGAAGGACAACATCGTGTTAGCATCAAAACTGTTAACCGACATGACACGGTTTGTTAAGTTAATATCTTTGATGTTTAGGTCAATAAGAGTGAGATTGTTGTTAAAAGGGTTGTTGTTAGCCATATATGGATCAAACTCTAGTGACTCATCAGTAGATAAATCATCATCATCTCTTTGTGAAAGGAGGCTTCTTGCTTGTAGCCTATGAAATTCTCGTAGAGTTATGTATTCACCAGTGTCTCCGTAAATGATCAGAGGAAGGAACTCTTCTTCTTCTTTAGGAGGATCAGTGTCATTGAAAGGGATGTCAGGATGCCTACTAGGAGCTGTGGGAGCCGCAAACATGTGAATTGTGTCTATCCCAATTTCTTCAGACGCAATAGATAATTGATCATACTCATAGTCATGAGAGTCTGTGACATCATCATCAGATCTATTCAAATATTCAGCAATGTTTATTTGATGGAATCGGTTAGCTACTTATAGATCAAAGTGAGGTAGATCTAGGACATGTGTAATAGTGACCAATTTCCCCCAGTTAGGATGTAAATTCTATGGCCGGGGTTCTTCTTGAGTGATTGTAGCTACGGTGTCTCCTACCTCTTGAATGGGCGGTTGTTCTAGCAAAGGAGTATGAAGATCCTGTGGTACCTCAAAACTAGGTACATATCATTCTCCTTGATAGTTAGGATTCTCTGTATCAATATGTAGAAATCTCTCATAAAGCCATGGGTCTGATACTATTTCATCTATTTTATCACTCTCTACTTTAGCAGGTGGACTCTTCTTGGAAGTAGGTTTGTTGATTTGAGTATTAAAGCCTAATCCTATTTTATCTCTGTTGAGGTGGAATTCCATGGGTATAGGTTCAATGATCCCTCATCCTATGTCATTTAGAGGCCCTTTTCCTTTGTATCCCATTTGTTTGAGGAAATGATATCCCTTTCCATACTGTTCTGGGGATATCTTTACATTTTTGACCTTAGAATCCACTGGTTCTCCTTTGTAAAGCCAATTTAAGAATGCCTTCTCTTCTATGTTATCTGAAGAAGTCATGGATGCCTTTATCATACCAGTAGCTTTGTGTATTTCTGGTTCTTGTACTACGAGAGGTGTGAATGTTGGTGATGGTTTTCCATAGGATCTTGGTGATACTAGAAGCTTTGTCACGGAGGGAGTAAGGTCCAACTTGTATTCTCCCATACCTATTTCTTGAAGTTTTAATGTCTTGCTAAAGCCTTTCATGACCATGTCCTTGGTAGTTTCAAGAGTAACTGCATCCATAGCCTCCTTGTTGTATGGGATCATGCTACCTGCTTTAATATTGTTGCAAGCGTAGTTGGCATCCGCAGGAATTGTCACCTCTATTCCATTATGTGGAAATTTGATGCATTGATGATAAGTGGATGGTATAGCTTCCATTTTGTGGATCCATGGTCTCCCTAGTAGAATGTTTTAGGCTAGAGGTAGATCCAGAAATTGACATATAACATCTCTTTCAATTGGTCCCACCCTGATTGGTAGACAAGTAATACCTCGGGAGGATCTTTCTTCCTCATCATATGCCTTGATGGTTATTTTATTTCTAGAGTCAATTGTTTTCTCGGAGAGGCCTAGCCTCCTGACAAGATCCAGTGTATAGATATTTAGTCTGGCACCTCCATCTATCAATACGCATCTAACACAGGATTTATGAATAAGAACTTTGATATGGAGGGGTTGATTGTGTGGATGGGTCAATGATTTGTCATCCTCCTCAGAAAATGAGAGGTAATGTGGTGCTAAGATGTGATTGACCATCACTTGGAATTTGTCTATATCTATATCCTTTGGAACATTAGCTGCATGTAGAGCTTGTTCTAGGATTTCTCTATGCACAGTGGATATTTTGAGCAATTCAAAGATGGAAATTTTGGCAGCAATTCTTTGCAATTGATCCACCAAGTCATATTTCGCTCTAGGAATAGTGACCACATGTTTTGCTCTTGGTTTAGGTATAGTGATAATAGGAACCTTGGGTGTAGATGTCTATTTTGGAGGTCCCTTGATCGTAACTTGTGCTTGGCTCTAGGTTACAACATTTGTGGAGGATGAGGCTCCTTTGATGGTGACCATGTTGACAGATTCATTTTTAATGTTGAGCATATTGATCACATTGTCATTTTTGGAATAGGTGTAGTTTACCTCATTACCTTT
>MU226104.1:5504308-5516244 GCA_018584345.1 Thuja plicata
AGTAAGAGTTATCATCCCACCATCTAGGTTTAACCATTGGTTCCCAAGGTTTAGAATCAAGAATCGTAAGGACTTTGTTATCCACCAATGTTTTTAAGATGGTCTCAAGAGGTTCTCCCAAAGGTGTAAATGTTCTTTGGGGTTTTGAATTCCATGTTCGTACTTTGTCATTATCATTATTGGTTTTGGGAATGGGAGGTGTTATTTTAGCCTCCTTGTTTGCTTGCATACCATTGGTAAGATTGAATGCTTCTGATTTAGAATTAATGTTGGAAGCATCAACCACTTTGTCATTGACAACATTTTTATTTTGTTTCCACCATTTTGGCTTGGAGTTGGAGCTACTACCTTTGTTTTCATTTTGAAGGGTGATCTCCCCCTTTTTGACCATGACTTCTTCGATACAGAGAGCATTCTTAATCATCCTATCAAAGCTAGGAGAATCTTGCATTTGTAGAGCATAGCTCAATTCAGGTATGAAATTATTAACAAAGATCTCTATTTTTTCCATTTCAGGGATGACTCTTGAATATCGTTCAAAGATCTTCCTCCATCTTTGTAGGAAGTGAGTAAAGGATTCCCCCATTTTCTTCTTGGTGTTACATAGATCCATCATGGTGATGTCATGCTGGATGTTGTAGGAGTAATGTTGAATGAACCGTTGCATCAACTCCTCAAATGTTTTGGCTTTAGGATTCAACTTTGAAAACCATTCCATGGCGTTTCCTCCTAGACTTCCTGGAAATAGTCGCATGAGATAAGTGGGTTCATGCATATACTCAATGCTAAGAGCACAAAATTCTCTCACATGGTCATGTGGATCGGTTTCCCCAGTGTACTTGTCATATTTTGGTCTTGCCACATTAGGAGGAAACAGAACCATTGTGATACTCTTATCAAAAGGAAATGGACAAATGGCATCCAAAGTGTATTTTGTTTTTGGTTTGTCCTTTTCTTGTTTGAGGTTTGTGAGCTCAGTTTGCATTTGATTGAGCTGTTTAGTAAGGATGGATATGGGGTTTGGTACCTCCTTTTCTTTGAGATCATTTACATCGTAATTCTGGGGTAATTTGACACCCGTGGATGCTAAATGGAGGAAGTATTTTTCCTTGTCATCTCCGATTATTTGTTCCAACAGTTTGTGGACTCTTTTGCTTTGTTTTAGCTTTTCGTATTCATCTTTAGGGATTTCTTCATCACTATCTAACCCAAACGGATTACATTCAAACTTGGGTCTTTCTTCCTCTTTCATACTTACGGATTGTGCTTGTTTTCCATCGTCATAACCCTCAAAGGCCTTACTCCAATTGTTAGTGTTGCTACCCATTTGAGGTGAATCAAGATCAAATAGGGAATTGCGAGAAGTTTCTCCTTGAAAGTGTGATGTTTTAGGAGGTACTTTGGATCCTTCGTTTGTGTACTTGTTGTGTCTTGTGTTAGCCATGAAGTTGTTTTCTCAACTTTGTCAACGTTTCCCAATAGTACTAGCAAGGATTCTAGATCGTTCAAGTGGGTGTGTCTAGGTAGAAGTAACTGTTTGTTTGTTTGGTGGATGTAAATGATTCCAATGTCAAAGGGTGAGAATGCCCTAATAGTGAGCTAGGAACCAAGTTGCTGATAGAGAATGGGTAGACCACACGTATTGAATCGATCGTGAAAGACTAACTGAGCATGCAAGGTAGACGTTTCAAAAGTGTTTTGAAAATAACAGCAGGGAGACCAGAAGAGACAACAAGGACCAGCCAAAGAGCAAAAAGGGTACCTAAAACAACTGAGACTTTCTAGGAAAAGCTGCTAGAAATGCCCACTGCCTAGGATGTGAGCTCCCAGATATGAGCCTCTGATGACACCAGATATGATCCTAAAACCTAGATACGATCATGGAAAACTGGATGTGACTATATGCTTGAATAAATGTGTTCTAATGCACCAGATACGATCCTAAATACATGATACGACTCAGGAAATCCCGGATGCAATTTTATGATGGACTTGCCAGTTTTAGTCTATTTTGAAAAATTTGCATTTGAGGAACGTGAATTTGTTTGTCTCCAAATTGCATCAAGAGGTATTTGTCGAGTGTGAAAAACACTTGTACTCCAGGGCATGAAATTTATTGATTGTTTGTGAGGAGCTTTATCTTTTTAATGATCTTTCTGACACGTCAAACAATTTTGTATTGTTAAAAGGGGTGGATCAAACACACATCTTTTCCTATTCTCTAGGTGGAGGATGAAAATCGTTTGCTCGTTGACTTAGGCACACACTCAAATGCTAATCAGAATATAGCCATCACCAAGCATGCAATGGCTCCAGTCATGATGCTGTATTAGCCAACTTCAAATGCAAGTGAGGGCACGATATGATGAGTGTCTTGGGGCAATTAATTTTTGCCTTGCACAAAGATTATCACCCTTTCAGGGATGAATTAGGAATTATTTTAGTTAAATGTGTTGTAGATTATTGGGTAATCCATTCGAAACTATCCCCCATAGAATTGCACAAGGCAAAATTGAGGCGTATAGCCCTATGAGTACCTAAATATATATAGTCCCACAAGCAAGATTGAAGTGGCTACGCTTTATATATACCCCGATATGTTCAAGGAATGATGTCAAAATTCCAAGAACAAAACCAGTTCCATCTTCCGAGGCTTTGGCCTACAAGGAAGCAACTATTTATAGTGATTTGGAAGGGTCGGCGTAAGACTTGTCCTCACTTGGGTCATTCTCGGGAGATATTTTCCTCAACCGGTAGGCCCTCTACTGTTAAAAGAACGGTAACCAGGATTGGCGAGCTTAGGAGTTATATATTTCTGATTCTTCAAAAGAAGAAGAGCATACTCTCTTAGTCCATGTCATTTTCTCCTCAAACTCTCTTAAAACAAAGTTCTTTTCCTCCAAGCTATGTTGAGCTTGTTTTAATGATTCCTATTTTAAAGAAACAGAAAGGGAAAGTTTGTCTTGTTCAATTGACCACAATGATTTAATGCTTTTTTTTGTTCAATTACTTTTCCAAATGAATTAAATAGTTTGTTTGTGGTTCATTTACCCCCTATTTCACTCTAAATGATAAGACAACATCCGACTTTCTGATTTTCCTCAAGAGGAAAAGAGCATAATATCTAGTTTGTCTTAGCGAGTAGAGAAATGGTTTTATGTTTATTTGAAAATAGGGAAATAGAAGTCAAGATGGGGTTGGCAACCTGCGAAAACCACGTTAGTATTCTTTTAGTCCAACTACATGAAACCTGTCAAAAAGTACCTGCAAACACATGTTAAGCTGTAAAATACCACAACCACAACTTTGTTAAAATGTTAGGATTAGAGAAATCAAATGAACAAGCTCAAGAACCAGATACGATCCTATATTTTTACCAGATGCTATGCAGTATTTGGGATGCGATCCTATTCTCTAGATATGAGCCCTTGCTAACCAAATGTGATTGAAAACTAGATACGATCCAGGAAGTCCCAGATGCGATCCAAAAATTACGCGGTGCGATGGCGTATCCGGGATGCGAGCTTGCAATATTATATGTGATTCTGTGTCTGATTCTTGAGTCTACAAATTCCCAAAAAAGCGTTAGAAGATGAGGCTAAAATAAAAATTGAGCCCCATGGTGGGCGCCAGAAATGTGTGTGTGTATTTGGGTACCTGTTGAAAACAACACAAACACTCAATAGGTCATTACATTAGTTCAAATGGTTAGATAAAATGTTAAAAACCACTAATGTCAGCCTATTGCCTTCTAACTAGAAAGAGTGTGATTAGTTGCATATTTAGCCCTCAGAATATGCTACAAGTCAAAGACCAATACTATTCTAGCATGAAGGATTTGATTCAAATTTAAGCTAAAAATATGAAAAAGCATGCAATCTAGCTTTAAAAGATGAAATGGAAACAATGAACTAGCATGAGATAATAGATGAAATGTGAATCTAGGATGAATCTAACATCATAACAATGTATTTTTGATCTAATGTGAAGGCTTATTTGCTCTCAAAACAAGCTTCTATTTATAGAAGGATGGAAGAGAGAGAGGGGGGACAAGATTCATTTATGAATTAAGAGACTCATAAATGAATATGTAAGAGCCATTAATGCCCAAGGCATTAATAAGGCACGAGAGAGACATAGGTTTAAGGTCTTCATATTAATGAAGGCCTTAAAGAGACAAGGGAGGATGTAAGAGAGTGGCTTGAGAAAATGGACTTTAAGAAAGTCCAGCTTGAGAAAGTGGACTTTCTAGAGTGGGTTGAGTTGCTAAGCATTCCTTAATGGAATGTGATAACATTAGGAGGTGGGTTAGAGTAGAATTTAGGATTAGGATTAGATTAGCATGGGTGAATGGGTTGAGAAGAGTTAGAACCCTAGGGTAGAAGTGGTTGAGATAGGTTAGGTTGGGGTTTGAGGGAATATTAATAAATGAAATAAACTTATTTAATTCATTTAAAAACATAGGAATTAATTATTTAAACAATTTAATTGCTTTTTAATAATTACGGGACTATAGCCATTTTAATTAAATTAAATAGGCTAGGGGAATGGGTTAATTGCAAGTGGGTATTTGATTTAGGGATTTATTTAATTCCTTTATAATTAAATACTATAGCCATATTTGATTTTGGTTTGATTTGATTGGTCGAAATTGATTTGAATTACATGGCTATAATAGTTAATATAATTCAGTGATAAAAATCACCTAGGACATTAAATCAATTAAAGGATTATGCCAAGCAGTAACAGGGTCGTTTGGACATAATCAAGGGTATGATCACACTTAAGGAAAATAGGGTCCATAGTTGGAACAGACCAAATTTAGGTGGTTACACATAGCATGCTAAAGACCATACGCAACAGATAGCAACAAAGATTAAAACATGCGTGGCATAGTGGAGTAGACTTTACATAGCATATGAGGAATTTTTCAACCAAAACAAATCATTTCTTAACAAATACAAATAGAAGAGGCTGCGTAGAAGCTAGGAAGGAGGGAAGACATCTGTGCAAGTGACAAAGAGAGAAAGATAGTGCAGATATGATTACAAAATGGAAGAAGCAATGAAAGAAAATGAAACTAAAACAATGCAAATGCTATGCAGTTGAGAAGTTGCCAGTGCAACACATGGAGGAGGAAGATATACCATTTCAAATGCTATTTGCTGGGGCAAAAACAAGATGAAGAGACACCTGCGCTAAATGTGAAGGAAGTTGTAATATTTTAAAGTATCCAAAAGTTAGCACAAACTTCTGAAATTGTCTGCGCAAGTTAGAGGACTGAAGGATGTCAAATGTTGTTAAAATGTTTCAATGCTTGGAGCTTGCGCAAAAGATGAGTGGAAGTCCACGCAACATTCAAGGTGGGCATTTCAAAATTTTAAAACAACAATGTTGGAGGATAGAGACATGGAAGCCTACGCAACAATGCAAATGTACTAAGACTAAATAGAGTCCACGCTGGGTAAAGAGATGGAGGGATTGTGCAAAGTTTGAAGGGTTTTAAACAAAAAAAAAACATGCAATGTAAACAGGAGGAGCATTAGCCCGTGCATGGGAGAAATTTGGTGTTTGTACAATATCAAATGAAAATGTTAACATCTGTGAAAAACACCAGATATAGAGGATTTTCCAAGCTTCCAGAAACATTGCAAAAATGAAGATTGAGCACAGAGACCGCGTAAAGAAGAGAGCTTAAAAAATTGAAAACTGGAAAGGATATTTATCCCACATGTAATGTGGAGGGGAAGTTTTAGTGGTTTTTATATGTTTTCACTTCCATATTGAAATAAGTAAAAGAACCAAGAGGCCATTTGGTGGGCCTCTTGGCTTGATGGAGACTTAGTGTGCGACAGGGCCCACTAATTTTGGTCGAAAATACACAACAAAGCTTTAAAAACTAAAACCCATTGTCCCACATTGATGCCACAAAGGGATTTCAAAATGTTTAAATACAACAAGATACAGTTTGTAATATGAAGAGAAAGAGGAGGCTATGGGCACGCGCGCGTAGGAGCTTAGGACTTGCCTCAAAAACCATGCTCGAGGGGAAGACACCCAAATTTTGGCGGTGCCCACAGTGATGATGTGGCTTGTGAGGTGGCTTAAGAGGCTGTAGATTTTGGTGCAAATCTTGAGGTGGCCAAAATTGATGGATGGGTTAATGGCTTAATGAGAAAGTTGCAAGGAAGATAGGATTAAGCCATTAAGCCATTGGTCCACATGGCACAAGAGACAAGTGGCGCCAAGTGGAGAGGTCAGCAAATTAGAGGACACCATGTGGTGCTGAGTAGGCACCAAGTGGCACAAGTCTAATGCAGTTCATAGGCACCAATCAGAGATCAACATGTGGCACCAAGTGGACCTACAGGCCAATCAGAGGGTGACATGTGCAGATTTCAAATAATTTTTTATTTTGAAATTCTTTCAACAATTGGGTTAAAAAAATTGCAACTTCAAAACAAATCAAGGGCTGACTTAATGGCTTAGGGGAAAGATGCTCACTATCTACCCTATAAGCCATTAAGCCCAAGCGACAAGTGTCGCAAGTTGGTGCATTATGAGGAAATAATGGATTAATTGAAATATTTAATTAAATCCATCACAAAAGGCAAAGAATTAAAAGGTGAGCAAGTTCAGAAGGATCTAAGGGCCGACTTAATGGCTTAAAAGGAAGATGCTCACCATCTAACCTTTAAGCCATTAAGCCTAGGTGAAAAGTGTCACATTCTGGTGAATTCTGGGCAAAAGGGAATATTAAAATTAAATTTATCCCATTTCAATAGTCCAACTATTGAAAAGTAATTAATTGCAAATTGAAATATTTAAAACTTTTAAAAGAAAATCTGCACGGGAAGACAAAGTTGGATGAATGTTTCAGAGGGAAAATTTGGTCCAAAGTATACAGTATCATATGTTGCCAGAAAGGTCTCAAAATGAAGAAGAGGATTTTTTAGACCATTTGAGAGAAAATCATATAAGATTTTTTTAGTTTCAGTTGGAAGCAATTGTAGATATTTTTGGGGAAAGACAGGTGTCGATGACTGGATTGTTTTTCCTTTCTCCTATATCTTGTTTTTCCTCCATTGTAACAAGGATGGCGAATTGCATCTGTATAGAAGACATCAGATTATGGTTTAGTTTTGAAGCTTTGTGCCTATTTTTGAATGTTTTGAAGTAGAATGACATTAATAAAATACAGTGGAATCTCCAGTTTCAGATTTGTGATGTCTTTTTGTACTTTTGTTCACGCTCTTGTATGTTTAGTCTGTAAGACATTCTAAACATGCTGGTTACAAGGTAAATGTGCAGTTACTTGTGAGCTTCCTTCAAGGAAGGAGTCAGTATTATGAGTAATCCCAGAGGGCAGGGTATTGGTATGAAAATCTGATAGATAGATGTGAAAATGAAAGGATAGTTTGTAAGGCACTCTATCTGGGATCTTGTCTGTGTTCTTATTAATTGGGTTTCTATTGATTTACATCTCAATGGACTCTTTGCTCGGGATTAGGCACTGGTCTAAGTTCTGAAAAGTAGTTCTCATCATCAATCATTCAAATATTAAAATATTTACTTTCTGTTATCAAGAACATGTATGTTTAGTTGATTTTATTGAGGAATACAGTCCATTTTAGTGATTCCTTAGAGAGAGAATCAATAGGTTAACCTTCCTAGTTCTAAAGAACTTAAAAAGAAGAAGGATTATAAATCCTTGATCCATTGTAAGATTATCTATGAATCAATGAATCTGAAGATAGGTACACCTGCCTGAGTTTGTGGAGCTCAAAGTGAAGAAGGATAGCATCCTTGTTAATTTTGTTCATGTATGAATCTGAGTTGGGAATAGAGGGTCAGACATTTATTGCTATTTTAATTGATTCCTACAAGAAAAAGAGATAACAAAATGGTAACTCTACTGGGGAGAAATGGATTGTTGTAAAGTTTGGAATGACTAACTGTTTATCATCCATTTTTTGATCAATTTATTAAATCTTAATCCCATACTTGTTTTGGATGGTGACTTTGTTTGAATTTGGAGAATCCTGACTGTTTTGTGCTAGTGTAATTTTTGATTATCAGTTGTTATTTGATGTCTAAGATCAACAAGTTTAAGGTGTATGTTTCCTTGCTTGGCTGAATCAATACTAGAATCTAATTATGAGAAAGAGTGTCAAGAAGAAGAATTTGAAATTTGTTTTAGATCTTTAAGAGAGATATCCTGGACAGTGTGTTTTTATCTACAACAAAAGGAAGAAAAATATTTTGCGACTTTTTTGGTTGGAAGCAAACCCAGAATTGAAAGACCCTTGCAAATAGCTCTTGCTGTTTGAGAAATTTCCTCTGCAAGGAGGTGGCAACTCTGTGAGAAAAGAATCAGATGGAGCTACAGAAATAGCTCTAGATGTGCCTTGTTCCCAGTCAAGAAGAAAAGAAATAGTTGTTGCAAATTTCATCCAGGTAATCCTCTGTTTTATGAGAAAGAAGAGTCCCTTACAAGGTGAATAAGTCACTAGAAAGAAGGGAAAATAGATTGAAGTCTTGCCATACTTCCGGACTGAAAGTTCAGATTTAGAAATCGGAAGTATGCTATGTTTTTTTCAAATAAGTGATTGCATGAAATCAGATAGATATCTTTGTCACAGGAATAGAATGTATTATTGAGTGAATGGTTAAAATGGAAGTTCTAGCATTCAGGGAGCAAGATATGTTTGCTAGGTCTAAAATTTGTGAGCAAGATTTTGAAATTACTAGTAGAAAAAAGGATATTTCATTGATAGATCAAAAAATCCAAGAGAAAGCCCTACTAATTTTAAAAGAAAGGGTAGGAGAAAGGAAAAATGAGTCAACATATTCATTTTATCAAAGGTTTTATAGTGTAGTTGATAAGCTTATAACAGATATTGACTTTCCAAAATTAGAATGGGTGCAATTATTTTTAGAAATTTGTGTGCCTGAATTAGTCAGTTCGTCAACATCTCTTAAAGAAGTATTTGAATGTGTTAGAAGATGGATAGATGACATATAAAATGCTAAATCTGAATTTAGTTGTGTTGATTCTGAGTCTACTTATGCTGAAAGTGTTGATTACAATGCAGACAGTGAATCCTATGAACAACAAGAGAATGAGGAAGAATTCGTAATTGGAAGTGACTTCATTGAGTGTGTAGAGTTTCCTTATTTTCAGCTTGTAAATGATGATTTCTTGTTTCAGCCTGAAAATGATTCATGTGAACAGCAAGAGCTTGAGTATGATGCAGATGAAAGTGATAGTGACTCTTTTGCACAAAGTGATATAAACCAAGAAGTCTTATCTTTTGTTTCCAGCAAGGAAGATGTATTCAACATTGAGCAAGAGATCAAAGAAAATGGACAAGAGGTTCAATTCCCGCTAAGTAGTCAGCAAATTTTAGAACTTCTAGAAACTAATTATCAGAGGTATACACTTACAAATGATTTTAAATTTCCATGCCCAATGAAGATATGTTTTCATAGTGATGATGCTAACAAGGCTGTGAAATATGATACATATAATATGGACCCTTTTCCTATACTTGGGTTGGATACTTTGCAAATTGAAAGCACATATCACTGTGATAAGTTTAATATTGTTATTTATGATGAATACGATGATGAATGTTTTGGTGTGGATTCAATTTTTCATAAACATAGTGTCAGGATTTCTTGCTCACATCATGATCTTGAAGATAGAAATAAGTCTGAAAGTGTTTTCTCAGATTTGCAAATGATAGTAGAGCCATTGATTGATGATACTTGTTCACAAGATGTTGATAGGAGTTTGGATCAGCAAGTTGTCTCTGATTTTGTGCAATCAAATTTTTGTTTTGAGACATTATTTTTTAGTTTGCAAGGTGCTGATGTAAAAGAAGTGTATTCTTTGCGCAAACTAATGTTCAGAATGTGGATGTTTTTTGTCATGAGAGTGAGTTGGAATGTTTCTTCTTCCAGCAAGTCAGCAAGAGCGAAGGGTGTGATGTTTTGATGTCACACTATGATCAGCATACACAATAGTTTAATGACTTTGTTTTGCCAAGTAGTGATAAGTTTGCCGATTACCTTTTGTTTGATATGTTGAATATTCAAGGAAACATTTTTGATCAAGTGAATGGATATAATAGCATCAATTTACCTTGGATTTTTGGAGATGAAAACCATATGTTTGATAGGGGTAAGAGATGAATCCTGTTTTGGGGCTTTGGGCCTTTGTAAATAAGCTTCTTGTTTGTATAGTTGCTTTCTTTCCCTTTCAGTCGTGTGGTGTGTTTCCTTTCAATAAAGAGTTTCAGTAGAGGAAGGAGAAATAAGAGAGAAGAGAGAGAAAGTGAAGAGAAAGTATGATTTGAAGTTTTGAATGGTCTGCTGTACCAAGAGATTCTAAATTCCTCTACATGCCCGCATGGGGCATGCATCCACAGTCAGAGCCACTGTTGGGACTAAAAAATGCAGTAAGGGTTTTTAAAGTACTATGTTAAAATTTTCCGTTTTGACCCCCTATAAGTGCTTTTTGAGCCTATTTTCCCTGATGAGATCCTAAGGTCTACCATGCATGTCAAGTGCTAATCACCTTTTTTTTGACATTTGAAGACATCCCAGGTCATTAAATTTGATTTTTAAGTTGTTTCGTGATGTCTTGTTTCGAGCACTTGTCAAAATCTGAATTTCTGCCCAAGTGTCAATTTGTTGAAATAGGCCTAGTTTGCCTTTGAATATCTTGTATCTTGTTGAGTGTCATGACCTACCACTTTGGATAATGTTGATCATGTATACCAGAGATGCTATATTTCAAATCCCAAGTTATTTCGAGTCTGTTTGATAGGTTTTCTGATCCCTCAAAGTTGGTCTTCTAGAGATATCTTGTTTTTTTGTTCTGCCCAAAATTTTGAGTAGCCCTGTTTGACTGATTGTAACTTTTGACCTCATGAAATAATTGAAAAAATTTCCTTTTGTATTCTATTATAGAGGTCAAATACTTCTTGAGTATCCATCTTCAAGTTACGACAAGTCAATTTGGTCAATTTGCTAAGCCCATTCCATTTGCAGTTTCTATCAGGGTGCCACACTGTCAAAAGCAGATTTCTGAATGACCTACTTTGAGGTCTTGAAAATCTACACCCGGTTGAATAGAATGGAAAATTGAGTTCTCCACTGTATTCTAGGCATGGAAATTTTCTACCATGAAGACTTTCAGGCCATGATGAATCCGTTTTCTCAGTTTGCCAATCCAATTCCATTTGCAGTTTCTAACATTTTGATGTAGATCAGTTGCACAGTTTGGTCGGAGGCCCTGTTCGTGAGGTTATATCTTGAATACCGTGATTGGTCACATCAGGAAAATGGTTTCCCTAAATTATTTTAATTCCCCTCCAACCCGATCAAGTCTTGGTTATGCTCACTAGAAATTAGGAAGAGCTATAGGTGAGAATGACCCTTCTTGAGATGGTTGCTTAAACCGAACTTCTTCCAACTCACCATAAATTCATATTTTAATATGGGAAATAATAATATTGCATAGTTATGTTCCTATACATCTTCTTGTGTGTCAACGATAGTTTAGGACCTTAATGCTAAAAGGATCACCTGATAGACTTATATGCTTCTACGTGAAATGATCATTATTAATATTTATGTTTACCTTAGGTTAATTGATTATAACCACTTAAGGATTAGATGTGTTATCTTCTCTAATAACATTACTTGGGATTATACATGATTAATGCATTTAGGGTTATATGATTTGTTTATCTTGATTTGATAATGGGATATTTTGAGTACATGCCTGATGGTTAAATGGGTTTGTGAAAGTTAATAGATGATTTACATTTACATGAATATGTTATGATGCATTCTTGTTATACAATATATAAAAGAGATTATTCTGGTACTAACCACACTAATCCAATTATGCTTTGTTGATGTCA
>MU226104.1:5526912-5539761 GCA_018584345.1 Thuja plicata
CAATTCTTAATTGGTTATATACAAGATTATAGATGATAATTTGTGATAGTTAAACTTGTGATAAAGATGATTCAGTGAATGGGTTATATTGGTTAGAAATAGATGGTTAAGTACTTTACACTCTTTCCATTTGGATCCTAGAAATGAAAATGTAAAGTAAGGACTTTTAATAGAAATTTTATGTGATGATAGTGCATAGATAAGGTTAAGGAGAAAAAGGGAAGGATAAATATATTTATTGTATTAAATAAATGAGGTGCTTCCGATTCATTTCTACAAGTGAATATTTATGCAAATTAGGTAAAGAAAATGAATGCAATTATCTCATTAATGTAATTGGTTTTGATGAGGAATGAAAGCAATGTTTCAATGTCAATTGAAGTTGAAACGGAAATAGAATTGCATTAGATTAAGTAATAAAGTGTATTGCTTGATAATGGTAAATGAATTCATTAAGGGAACCTTAAGAAATGTACTTGTAAATGGTAATGGTGATAAGTTAGAATGTTGGAAAAAAAAATAAAAAAATAAATATTTAGTTGTAATTTTAGGTCATAGACCTGATTCCTTATGGGTTCCCTAGCGGGGACATTACAATTATAGACCAAATTTTCTCCAAGTTTGCAAGGTTTCAGGTCCTGAGGGTTTTTTTTGCACACTTTTCAAGATGCTTTTCATTTGCAGAATCCATTATTCCTTATGTTTTCTATTTTCTGCATTTCCAAGTGGCTGTCTTTAAGGATCTCCCAAATGTGACTAGTTGATCATTATGAGTTGTCCTTTTGGATTCATGCTCTCTATATCACATTTTTCCAATATCCAGAAGCTCGGATCTCTAGGAGGTTGTTTGATTTGGTTTCAAAGTCAAAACTGGATGCAGTTCATTGTTATTAGACAGGGTAATTTGTAGAATTGTTGTGAAGAGGTGACTTGGGTGTTTAAAATCTTTGGACCTATTGGGTTTCATCAGATACCACTTTGCAGTATGGAAGAATATCAACCATAGAATGTGTATGCCCATTGCTATATCCTGGTTACTTGTTTTCCTCATTTTTCAAAGCCATTTCCATAGGCCATTTACTGATTGTGAAATGAGTTTGCAGAAATGTTAAAAGTGATTATAAAAGGCTGCCAATTTGATAGTTTGATACTTCATGGTCCAGGTTGCACGTTTGATCAAGTCTTGTTTGTCATAAATGAAATTGGTTTGCAGGAGATGCAATCCTCGAACTAGTGTCCCAGTGACTAGTTGTTCATTTGTGAAGTCTAATGTTCAGCTCATATGGTCTTAAGGGCATATTATTATTTTAAATTATTTTGTGATTTAAAATGATAGTGCCAAAAGAGATAAACAAACAAGCTTGTGGGAGTAGTTTCAAATGAGAAATTGCTAACGTTGTTAGAATCGACCTTGTTAGTGGATACAACCAGAATTGTAAGAGGGACTAGGGAATTGATTGATTCTGGTATTGAACCAATGACTTTATTGTCCCAATTAGCTACTCTCATCATGGATATTCTTGCTGGTAACTACAAGTTTGAAGGAAGCGAATGCAAGGAGGAGTGCATATAATGCAAAGGAATTTCAGTGCATTATAGAGTGACAGCTAGTGCTATGAGGGTGGAACCAAAATTTATTTAAAACTTCAAGAGGCAATACTCGACGCAATGTCTAAAGGAAGGATGCATAGCATGCTAAAGACCCTACATAGTAGATAGCAACACAAATTAAAACATGTGTGGCATAGTGGAGCAGACTCTACGCAGCATATGGGGAATTTTTCAACCAAAACAAATAATTTCTTAACAAATACAAATAGAAGAGGCTACATAGAAGCCAAGAAGGAGGGAAGACATCTATGCAAGTGACAAAGAGAGAAATATAGTGTAGATATGATTACAAAATGGAAGAAGCAATGAAAGAAAATGAAACAAAAACAATGCAAATGCTATGCAATTTAGAAGCTGCCAGCGCAGCACATGGAGGAGGAAGATATACCATTTCAAATGCTATTTGTTGGGGCAAAAACAAGATGACGAGACACTTGTGCTAAATGTGAAGGAAGTTGTAATGTTTTAAAGCATCCAAAAGTCAGCACAAACTTCTAAAAGTGTCTTCGCAAGTCAGAGGACTGAAGGAGGTCAAATGTTGTTAAATTGTTTCAATACTTGGAGCTTGTGATAAGATGAGTGGAAGTCCACGCAGCATTCAAGGTGGGCATTTCAAAATTTTAAAACAAAAATGTTGGAGGATAGAGACATGGAAGCCTGCGCAAAAATGCAAATGTAAGACTAAATAGAGTCCACGCTGGGTAAAGAGATGGAGGGATTGTGCAAATTTTGAAGGGTTTTCAAAAAAGAAACATACAATGCAAACATCAGGAGCATTAGCCTGTGCGTGGGAGAAATTTGGTGTCTATACAATATAAAATGAAAATGTTAACATATATGAAAAACACAGGGATTGCGCAAGATATAGAGTATTTTCCAAGCTTCCAGAAACATTGCAAAAATGAAGATTGACCACAGAGACCGCGTGAAGAAGAGAGCTTAAAAACTTGAAAACTGGAAAGGATATTTATCCCACATGTAATGTGGAGGGGAAGTTTTAGTGGTTTTTATATGTTTTTACTTCCATATTGAAATAAGTAAAAGAACCAAGAGGCCATTTGGTGGGCCTCTTGGCTTGATGGAGACTTAGTGCACGGTGGGTCCCACTAATTTTGGTCAAAAATATACAATAGAGCTTTAAAAACTAAAACCCATTGTCCCACATTGATGCCACAAAGGGATTTCAAAATGTTTAAATACAACAAGACACAGATTGTAATATGAAGAGAAAGAGGAGGCTATGGGCACGCACGCACAAGAGCTGAAGACTCACATCAAAAATCATGCCCGAGGAGAAGACACCCAAATTTTGGCCGTGCCCGCAGTGATGATGTGGCTGGTGAGGTATCTTAAGAGGCTGCAAATTTTGGCATGAATCTCGAGGTAGCCAAAATAGATGGATGGCTTAATGGCTTAATGAGAAAGTTGCAAGGAAGATAGGATTACGCCATTAAGCCATTGGTCCACATGGCACAAGTGACAAGTGGCACCAAGTGGAATGGTCAAAAAATTAGAGGATGCCACGTGGCACTGAGTAGGCACCAAGTGGCGCAAGTCTAATGCAGTTTAGAGGCACCAATCAGAAATTGACACGTGGCGCCAAGTGAACCTACAGACCAATCATAGGGTGACACTTGGTGTATTCTGGTGAGATGTGCAAATTTGAAATGATTTTTTGTTTTTAAATTCTTTCAACAAATGGGTTAAAAAACTTGCAACTTCAAAACAAATCAAGGGCTAACTTAATGGCTTAGGGGAAGATGCTCACTATCTAGCCTTTAAGCCATTAAGCCCAAGCGACAAGTGTCGCAAGCTAGTGCATTCTGAGGAAATAATGGATTAATTGAAATATTTAATTAAATCCACCACAAAAGGCAAAGGATTAAAAGGTGAGCAAGTTCAGAAGGATCTAAAGGCTGACTTAATGGCTTAAAAGGAAGATGCTCACCATCTAACCTTTAAGCCTTTAAGCCTAGGTGACAAGTGGCACATTCTGGTGAAGTCTGGGCAAAAGGGAATATTAAAATTAAATTTATCCCATTTCAATAGTCCAACTATTGAAAAGTAATTAATTGCAAATCGAAATATTTCAAACTTTTAAAAGAAAATCTGCACGGGAAGACAAAGTTGGATTAATGTTTCAGAGGGCAAATTTGATCCAAAGTATAGAGTATCATATGTTGCCGGAAAGGTCTCGGAATGAAGAAGAGGATTTTGCAGACCATTTAAGGGAAAATCAAATCAGATTTTTGCAGTTTCAGTTGGAAGCAGTTGTAGATATTTTTGGGGACAGACAGGTGTTAGTGACTGGATTGTTTTCCTTTCTCCTATATCTGGTTTTTCCTCCATTATAACAAGGATGGTGAATTACAGCTGCATAGTAGACATCATATTATGGTTTAGTTTTGAAGCTTTGTGTCTATTTTTGAATGTTTTGAAGTAGAATGACATTAATAAAATATAGTGGAATCTCCAGTTTCAGATCTGTGATGTCTTTTTTTACTTTTGTTCATGCTCTTGTATGTTTAGTCTGTAAGGCATTCTAAACATGTTGGTTACAAGGTAACTGTGCAGTTACTTGTGAGCTTTCTTCAAGGAAGGAGTCAGCCTTGTGAGTAATCCCAGAGGGCAGGGTATTAGTTTGAAAATCTGATAGATAGATGTGAAAATGAAAGGATAGTTTGTAAGGCACTCTATCTGGGATCTTGTCTATGTTATTATTAATTGGGTTTCTGTTGATTTACATCTCATTGGACTCTTTGCCTAGGATTAGGCACTGGTCTAAGTTCTGAAAAGTAGTTCTCATCATCAATCATTCAAATATTAAAATCTTTACTTTTTGTTATCAAGAACATGTATGTTTAGTTGATTGTATTGAGGAATACAGTCCATTTTAGTGTTTCCTTAGAGAGAGAATCAATAGGTTAACCTTCCTAGTTCTAAAAAACTTAAAATGAAGTAGGATTATAAATCCTTGATCCATTGTAAGATTCTCTGTGAATTAGTGAATCTGAAGATAGGTACACCCACCTGAGTTTGTGGAGCTTAAAGTGAAGAAGGATATCATCCTTGTTAATTATCTTTGTTCATGTATGAATCTGAGTTGGGAATAGAGGGCCGGGCATTTATTTCTATTTTAATTGATTCCTACAAGAAAAAGAGCTAACACCTCCCCTGACAAGAGTTTATTTAGATTCTTCTTTATCTGTCTTTCTTTCTTTTGTTTTATCTACATCTTGTGTAGACCCTTCATTTGTGAATTCTCTAATAAATAGTGAACCAGGTTGGATTTCAACTTAATCAAATTGTCTATTTTGAAGGTGGTATGAACTTCTCACCTGAGCCACCGCAACAATAGTAAGAGATCTTACCTCCTCATTACTAGTTCTTCAAAGATGAACATTTTCTAAGTTAGTATTTGCAACATTTATTGTGAATTGCACATTTTCTTCTGACTCATCTCTTGATTCACAATTATCATCTTTATTATTAAATGCACACATGTTCACTGAAGGCCTTTTATCAATTTGGCCCTCTTGTGTTCCAACATTCTCATGTGATTCTGTCAAAACTTGAGCCACTTCACATTGGAAAGGGGAACAAGGCATATTGAAAGCCATACACCAAGGAGTGTTTTCTTCATTGTGTGTATTTTTTTTTTCAATGGATCAGGAACATCTCTATTCTTGGCATCACTTTATTCCTCTGGCACAAGCTTACCATATTTCTAATTAGTCTTGTAAGGAAAGTCCTGCAGCCTATAAGACTTCTCTTGTCATTGATATTGTTGTCTATTATTTTGAAACCCCTTTTCATTTTTATCTACCTTACAAGAAAGGTATTTCACCATGTTTACCAATACATCCATCTTATCTTCCTCTTTGGGATTCTTAGTGGACTATGATTTTGACTCTTTCCAGAGTCTAGTATCACCCCTCTTGCCAATCTTGCCAGAAGCTATCCTATTACTCTCTATGTTTATGGCCAATTTATAAGCATCCCTCATGGTATGAGGATCTTTATCCCTCAACAAGTAAGGTATATTTCTATCCAAAGCATTGTAGTATGTGGTGAGGAAAACATTCTCATCCAATCTCAATACTTGGAATAGTTTATACATAGCCTTCTGAAATCTTATGTTGAAATCAGCTATGCTCTCATTTAGAAAATTCTTCATGTTGTTGAATTCATTCAACATGAAACTAGAATTTATCTTATCACCATATTTCTCTTTGAAACATCTAACAAACTTATCTAATGAGTAGATATTATTATCAGGCAATCCCTGGTACCAATCTCTTGCATCCTCAATTAATGACTGCACAAACAATTTCATCACAACATCCTCATTTTCAATTTTATAATCATTCATCTTATCATTGAATACTTTCAGGTGCACTTCACTTGTTATAGCATTGTTTCCACTGAATTTGGGGATCTTATCTCTAACCTCATTAGGGATAATGTTTGGTTGGCCCAGGATACCATTAAAAAATAACTGCCTATATCTCTCTAAATGAATAGGCCTTCTTTGAAAATTCATCCAAGGTTATGGCCACTACTACCAGTGCCTACATTTTGATGACCAGCAGTACCACCTACTTGACTTCCTCTTGAATGTGCTTCAAGGCCTTGAGTTTGACCCAATATTTGGGCATTTGCATTATCACTAGTATTTTGAACCTTGGAGGTAGACCCAGGCATGCTTTGAGCAGATGAAATAGTATTACTTGTCAAATTGGTGTGAATGGAGGAATTTAAGAAATAGATCTTTCTTCTCATTTCTGCATAGACAACTTCTAATTCTGCCTTTTCCAACTGCTTAGCAATATCATCCTTGGCCTTCCTAGCTCTCTCCTATTCCATATCAAGGGAGAAAAGATTCTGAGATATTCCTTCTTCAATTTTAGGTTCAGAAAATTGTATGCCAATAATTGTTTGTTTTCCTCTATCAACACTTATTTGTTTGGCATTCGTTGCTAGTGTGTCTTGTAAAGAGGTTTAACCCTTAGGAGGTTTCTGATTTTCATAAGTAAGAACCTACCTCAATACATGGCCCTTATTTTCAAGATCATTTTTATTCAACAAGTGTTCTCTCTCTTGGCACTCTTTTCTCAGGATATCCACATCACCAAAAAGTTCGTTATTCAAACCATGGAATCCCTCTTTTAAACCCTGATTTTCCAGTTTCAATTGGGAAACCCTTTTCTTCAAACCTTCTTTCTTAGTAATAGCATTTATAATCTTCTCTTCTCTACTTTTATCATTTCTCTGTTTGATAAGCATTTGTTCTTTTAATTATTTCTTCAAAAGGTCATTGTCCCTAAGGACTTCCTCTATATAATAACTTGAGGAATCATATATATTCATAATTTCATCCTCTCTTTAGTCTTCCACTCACTCATAAGGGATATCTAATGAACTTAGACAATAATTCCCCATGTATTGGGCTGGTGTTACCCCTTTTTGTTGTGATACACTTTCTAGTGCAGGGGTACCAAACAAATCATCAAAATAGCCCATAGTATTAGATTCATAATTCAAGGGTACAGTGATATCTTTCTCTGGGATAGTACCTAGGGGTTTACTTAGACCTATAGACCTAGGTTTCCAGAAATAATTATTATGAGATTCTTTCTTCCTAGAATAATTTATTCTAGGAGCTTTAGGAACATCACCCTTTAATACAACGTTAGGGTGTTCCTTAATGTATGCCTTTGTATTCCTAATCCTACCTAAAATTAAATCCCACAACACTTGATCTGGTAATATTCTTCTTAGAAACACTATAAATAATTACTCAGAGTCACTATCCAAACCTTGTTGGGAATAAAAAAAATGAGACTTCACTTTGAAAATGATAGTAAAGAATATGATAATGAGATACAACATACAACTTATGATTTTGAAATTGGATTTCAAGGGTTTAACATACATGAAACAAGAGTTTCAAACCAACCTTTACACGCATTTCTTCCTTCAAATCCCAAGTAGAGTTTCCATTTTATGTTAGTTCCTTTTCTTGCTCACACATAAAATATTTGTAATATGCTCGCTCTATTTTCCTATACACTGATCAAGCAAGAAATACAAGAATAGAAATAGGGTTTTTATACCCTCTACACTTTGAGTTCCACAAACTCAGGTGGGTTTACCCTTTCTTACTTGGAATAATCAAATCACAACATCATTGCAACAAGTGCATAGTGGAATTACAGATCCTGACTTCTGTAACATTTATTTGACAAACTAGAACATAATAACAAAGATCAATTCAGTAATGATAGTCATCCACTCCAATTGAATAACAAACCAGTTTTTTACCCTAGGGCATGGAGTCACTCTAAATATTCATAACCATTTTCCACAAACATAAACTCAGAAACACCTACAAATCTAAAAAAAAGATAGATATACCTTATATATCAACCCTCACATATATGCTGAGATAATCATCAAATTCATTACAAACTCCAAGTTTCACTGAAATAATCCTAAGGTAATTTATTCTTTCCTTGAAATAAACCCTAAGATGACTTCACAATCTGCAAGACAAACATATAAATTTAACAAACCTTAATTACTCAAAATAAACAAAAATCAGAATATAGCAATAAAGACAACTGTTCATCATAAGTTCAAAAATTACCGATGGATTTGTATTTGTATTCATATCAAAATAAAGTTATTGCATCCAACAATATACTTCAAAACCCTTTTCAAATTATTGGTCCCAAAACAAAGTTTATACAATACTATTGTACTTCAAAATAAAAATGGCTATCCTTTTCCAGTAGTCTTGGAATCCTTTTATAGCTAAGGATGCAACAAGCTTCAGACTACATGGGAATATTATAAAATATTGCAACAACTTAATTACAAAAAAATAACCACTTTAGAAACAAAACATGGGTGTAAAAAGGAACTGCAAAGCCAAACAAACGTTGTTGTTGCTCTGAAGATATCTGCTCATCGTTTCAACTTAGACTACCACTTGTTCACCTCCTTGTTGGTGGGCCAACCAAAAGCTTTTTCTTGTTCTAACTTGGCCAAGGCTTCTGTCCACCTGGCATCTAATATTATCTTCACCTCAACAAAAAACTTATTCATGTCCACCTCAACCTTAAACAGGTTGTCAATCAAATCATTTTAGTAACCCACATCTATATCTTTTTCCAAGTGTTTATTCACATCATCAGCCTTCCAAATTTCATCAAATGCTTTTTCCCATTCTGGTTGTGGCTTTAAAACATTAGCATCATCATAAATTTTAGGAATAACTGCAGGGCATTGGTTATCAAACAACTGTAATTTATTACTGATCAACTCATCCTTCCCATTGAAGAAAGCATAGGAATTATTCATCTCCTTTATCATTTTAGTGGTCTCGGAGATCTTAGCAGGGAAATAATCACTATATATAATTGCAGTCTTCAATTTTTCCATCACTCTAGTCCTTCTTGACAAGGTTCTAAAAGTGGGCTCAAGAAATACCATGGCCTCAGCAGTAGTCTTGCAAGCATCCTGAAGTGACTCATGCATTACATGCACCAATGAATTATTTTATTTTAAAACACCCACCTGGTGTTGTAATATAGCAAGGATTATAGAAACAACAGTGTCACTTTGTTCTTTCAAGGGATCCTTTTTCTGGCCTTCATCTTCTGCTAGATCACCCTGGGTCTTTGTAGATGCATCTACCCTATCTTTCACAGCCACTTGGGGGATTTCACTTATCTATTTTTCCTCTAGTTCTTTCTTCAGTTCCACTACTTTCTCTTCCAAGGCATTGTTATGTATCATAACTTCCTCATGTTTTTTGGCCAATGTAATCATCTCACTGAAATATTTCTCATATCTCTTGGACAAATCCTCTATTTTAGCCAAGTTCATAAATGAAACTTGGGTCATTAAATGAGCAATTTTAGTGTCACTGGTATTTTACAGATTCCATATCATCCTATCTACCTTATTTTCTTCTCTTATGTTCAAAACCCGAGGTTTTTGTGTGCCACGGGCAAGGGACCAAATGGCCAAAGTCTTAGACTCGAGATCAAAGCTTGATCCTCTTAGTACATCATTTATTTCAAATTCAGACTTAAACATGGTATTCTACCACCTTTTGATAAGGTCAATAATGAAAGTATACTCCAAGTCCCTATCAGGTATAAATAATATCCCTCTATTCTGCACCAAGAACCTAGCCTGTTCAACAGTGATCAATTCACTCTCAGGGTCATACTCTTGGAGTGTCTTCACAATCTCTACATTTTTCTCTTCTCATCCTTCCCTTGTTATCAAAATTTTCCTCAACTACCTCTATTTCATCTTTATTAAAAAACTTTTGAACTCATCTAATTCAACAAACTCATCATCCTTCATGAATCCATTTTCCATCATCATTCTTTCATCCATCTTTGTACTCAAAATTATTTCATTTTCTCCCTACCCTTCATCTTGTGGCACAGTCTGCAATTGGGTTCTATTTTTTCTAAAATATTTTCCATGTTCTATTACCACATCTTTAGCCATTCTTTTCCTTACTTCAACAACCTTGTCCTCTATTTTCTTCTTTTTACTATGTGGTTCTCTAGAAGAAGTGACCTCTTCCCTAGCCTCTTCATCCTCTTCCCACTATTTTGACTGCTCTTTGTTATGCAAGGCCAATGTGTCTAGGGATCCTTAGGGTTGTACATCTTCTTCACTAAATTTTGGCACTTGTGACATTAGGTTGTGATAAGATTCCAATACTTTTTTTAATTCTTTGGAGATATGGATTATCAAGAAAGAATCTATAAAATGTACTGTCTAATTCTTTCCATTCAACTTATACTATCATAAGATCTTTCCATTTTCTTCTCCTCTCCTAAACCTCAGTTCTGTCCATCTTATTCCTCACAATGTCTTCATCATCTAGGCCCTCATGATCCCTCACATTTTCCCAGGGAGTTATATCTTTCAAATCTATCTTAATAAACCTCTCTGGGTCATAGAACTGTGATACTGTAGTTGACATTCTATATTGCTTCAAAAAACCATTAATTTGTTCAAAATCCTTTTTGCCTATAGAAAAATCAAATGCCACCGATAACCTAGGGATGAAAGTACCCTTCCTATGGCCTTCTAAAAACTCTTAATCTATACAAGTGATCTGCCAAATGAATTCTAGGAAAGAAATTCTGAGTGGGACAAATTTGGGGAGAATATGTGGTGGCTGAAAGCATCCATAAACCCTAATAACAACGAATTGATCAAAATAGAAACAGTCATCCCAATTGTGGCTAACTAGCCAATCATGAATAAAATTCCAAGGTTTCAATAACCTTCTAACATTGAAGGACAATATTTCCCTCTTAACTCCCAACATGTCTAAAATTGGAGCAACAATCCAATTTTGAAAATAGACAAAAGAAGAATGTGATGAAGAACTATCCCATACCTGAGTCCATCTTTGAATTGGCATCTCAATCCCAAACTCTGAGTCGTAGAGTTCTAATTATTTTTCCATGGATGCCTTGTCGTAGTATAGAATCAAAAACATCAAGTTTGAGTAGTGTTTGAAAGTAGGGACATGAACACCTTGTTGTATCTCCACCAATGCAGTATGTATGGCTTCAACTACATAACCTGCATAATCATAATCAGTATTAACCTTTGGATTCAGAATGTCTATGGCCATCATTAATAGGTTAGTAGGAGCAGTTGAATCTCCATCAAAGCCCAAAACTTTACTCAATCAATACACTGTGCATTTTATGTAATTGTGGAAAAATGACAAGTCAAATGGTGGCTTTATGTTATCTGCAACTACAATTAAATTTTGGTCCGCCCTAGGCATATATATTGGCATTTCATGCCTCTTTATCAAGTTTTTCCACTTCTCATAATCAACCATTATTTTTTCCAGATCAATCTATGTACATATTGCACCAGAAATTTTGAGAACTTCTACAACAGTTCTATTAGTTGTATTTCGTGTTTTTTCTGTTTTGCCCTGTTCCTGGCTTTCCTCTCTGAAAATTTGCAGGTTTTCATGCCTATTCCATGTCAAAATATTGTTAAAACCCTGCAAAAACCCTAAGGCTAAATGTTGAACGATGCATTTTAAACCCTTAGCCATGTCTTCTTTTCCTTCGTTACCTTTTTTAAGTTACTAAAGGCATGTGCTATTTGAAAACTTAAGTCAGGTCGCTTGATCGCGTGAATCAAAACGAATATGCCAAATGATCTCCTGACTTCGCTTTTGCCTTGTGTCGCTTAGTCTCGTGAAAAAACAGAATATTATCTAGGTGTCTCGAGACTTAGTGATCTTTCTTTAGTCGGGTTGTCGCCTGATATTGTGTTATGAAGCTTTAAGAATGAACGGGACCCACCCTCAGTCGGGTGATCGCATGAGAAAAAGGCAAGTCAAAAAAATGTCTTCCGACCTTGCGCCTTTCTTCATGTCACGTGATCGCTGGATCAGGACACTCAAAATAGTTAAGGCTAACCTTTAGTCGCGTGGTCTCGTGATTAAAAGACACTTAAGAGATAACAGTCATGACCATGCGACTAACAGTTATATTTTATGTGATTTCCCTCAGTCGGGATGTCGCCAGAACAGAAAGATGAGTCAGATTTCCTAGAAGACATAAAGTGGACGAAGTACTAGATGACATCTGTCAGAATGCTAGTGGTTGTCGGGAGGTCGCTTGATGAAGAAAAAGGATCAAGCGATAAGGAGACTTAAGTCATTATACCCTCAGTCGTGAAGTCTCGTGATATTTTAAGGGTATGTCAAAATGTATAGCGATTAAAAGACAGCCGTTCGATGAGCAGATGAAAAGATCTGACGGTGGTCGCTTTGTCTCATGATAAAAGTGCCCCAGGTAAAAGGTACCCCCGACTAAGCGATTAAGGTATGTCGCTAGGTCGCTAAAAATAGAAAAGGGCACGTGCTTTCAGTAAGAGATTAATTTAAGTGGATCTCCCGACTAAGTGACAAAAGAGATCATGTTAAAAGGTAAGAGGCTTGTCGCATAGTCTGGAGATAAATGATGAGTTAAAGTTAACTCTGAGCGACTAAGATTTTGTCACAGTCGCTTGATCGCTAGAAAACTTGGGTTAAGCTAAGGTAAAGAAAGGCCATTGTCGCCAAATCTGATGATCAGACCATGGTTAAGAGAATGTGCTTGCGACAAAGAGACTTTATGAGGTCGCAAGGTCGCCTGATAATAGAATCCGTAAAGCGGCGCCAAG
>MU226104.1:5544819-5572501 GCA_018584345.1 Thuja plicata
GGATATTGTTTAAGTCCTTAGCAATTAGGATTTTCTTGTCTCTGAACTATTAATCAGGATTAAGAGGTAATAAGATTCAAATAGACATTTCAAGCAGTACAGTTCATGCAAGAAAAATCCCTAACAAGTTCTTCTGTCTATGGCTAATAGGGCTTCCTTGTTTCTCTTCCTAATTACTGTAGCCACATGACAATAGCTTTTAGCTAATTATTTAATCAATTCTACATCAACAAACACACCAGGTACATTTATTTGGCCATGCTCATGTTCCAGGGATTGCATATAGGGACTGACTTAACGCTATTATTCCAGAAATAATGAAATACAGTGTTACTAGAGTAATTCAGAGTGACTGGATTTCTGCATTGACACTGTAGACACCTAAATTTGATTAACCTAATTCAATCATATTTAGTGCCCTCTGGGACATATCAGCTAAGTAATTAAGCATTAACTAATTCACCTATGTCATCACCTAGCCCTAATTAATTCAATTAATTGGCTATAGTCCCGATTAATTATTAAAAGCAACCAATAACTTAATAATTAATTAAAACCCTATTCCCCTATTATTGAATGAATATGTTATTTATATAATTCAATTCATTAATATTCCCTTTAACCCCTAACCTAACCTATCTCAACCACCTAACTCAGAGTTCAAACTAATCCCAACCTCTTCACCCATGCTAATCCTAATCCTAATCCTAAATCCTAATCTTTCCTTAATGATGTCACATTCCTAATCCTTGGATTAGGAATTCAATCTCTTCCCCAAAGTCAACTTTCTCAAGCTCTATCTTATGCCCTCACCCATACCTCATTAACAACCTCATTAATGCCTCATTAATGCTTCTTACTCTCCTCATTAAGGCTCTTACACCCTCTTTCATAGCCTTATCTCCTAAAGTCTCCTCTCATCCCCTCGGCTCATTTCCTTAAATGGTCCATTCCTCCCTATTTTTCAACCCAATCATATTGTGACACTTGTCATCATATGATGCACTTGAAGAAGCACAATCCATGCGCTCTCTTCTTGGTGCATCTGAGCCTCTCCTCGTGTTTGCATCCCGACCCTTGATTTCTCACCCATTTTCTATAAAAGAAACCTCATTCCTTCACAATATCATCCACCTTCCATGTATAGTTATAATGCCATTTTCATTCCATAATCATCCATTTTGAAGCAATATCCATTCTGAAGCATTGAAGCAATTTTGAGCATACATCCTTTTAGCATGGACACATCCAATGAAAAAATGGGGTTTGAATGAGCTTTTAGGAGGTTTTCACTTCCTATATCATAATATTATTTAATATTTTCATTTATGTCTTAGCATGTGTGTAGCTTAGATTTTTAGCAGTTGAATGTTTTGATTTATTTCATTATGTTCCTTGATTACCTAGATTTCGTGGTTTACATTCTGGCACACTTGATGGGTAGAGTCTTTTAGGAAGCGTCCCCATCATCGTAGGTAGATTCATCCTGGATCATTATCTTAGAATCATCATCCTTAGTCTTTTTAGGACAATCGTTGCATTTTATCTTGCATCTTGCATCCATATTTAGGACCTCTCTTTTCATACCACCATTAGATGAGCCGCTAACAAGAGGAAATATTTGACCCTTAATTAGGAAGCTAGTTCATCTGACCCAAAAATCAATCACACAAATGAAATAGGTTCCTTTGATCCATGGAAAAGTACACCTATCTGACACATTTAGGTAGATACTAATGAGATCCCAACTATAAGTGCTATAGAAACGTTCATAAATCATCCAACGCATGTTCACATGGTAAGTACCATGAGTGGACACAACAACAATTAGGTACTCACAAATATTCAATAGTATGGGACCCAATTACCACCTTGGATTATACCAACACTTATCACTTGACCTATGACACTCCCAACGGAATTTCATCATCTCATCATGAACGAAGTTGTCAATCCCATGCAACGAGAATTACATGTAGGAACTCTTATATCACATATTGTGCAACCTACCCTCTCTCCTTCCATAATTCACACCACACAACAATCCACCCCATCCACCATCATGGGAGCCCTGCCTCCTTATCCACCATCAGTAGCACAAGCCATACCTCCCATAACTACGCAAGCACCTGCACCTCTTCAACCCACCGTTCCTGCATTTTCACAAGCATTCCCAACATTTTCCACATAATTCCCACAACCAGGAATCCAGACCCAACAAACCTACATCCCCATAGTTCCTACCCAAACCATTCAAAACCCTTATGTGAGTTCTCAACCTCCTAGCTCCCAAATCTTTGTGCATATTCCACCTTTCTCTTCTACAACATACCAACAACCAAAGCAATTCACTACGGGCATGCCACCTACCAACGTTTATAATCAACCCTTGTTTTCACAAGTGCCCAATTTCCTCATGCCATCCATAGCACAATACCAGTACATTCTAGTTCCTCCCATAAAGGCACCAGCACAAACGCAATTCCACCCCATCCTACCATAGAAACAACCACAAATTGGACAAATGCAGCAAGGAGCTTCCTCTTCTATTTGGAATTATTCACAATCATCCATGTAGGG
Source organism: Thuja plicata (assembly GCA_018584345.1). Lineage (NCBI taxonomy): Eukaryota > Viridiplantae > Streptophyta > Pinopsida > Cupressales > Cupressaceae > Thuja > Thuja plicata. Next base: position 5,547,400 of record MU226104.1, read on the forward strand.
TCTAATTCTTCCCACCCACTTGTAGAGTGTGAATCCATCCACTTCCTAACCATCCCAAATATCCAAAAACCCATTTGCGGTTTCACAATCCCTTATCCAACCCCCTCAGCAACAACAACCCTAGCAATCCCAGCCACACATCACAAACCCCTTTAATTCTCAAGCACAACCGCAGTACAACCCTTTCACCTTAGTGCCACCTCCTATTCAACCTACCCAACAACAACAACCATCAGTGCATAATCCAAATCCCCTCATCACATAGGTGTTGCAACAAATTGCAAATCCTTTTGCGAGTATGCAATCCGCTGCCCAATCTACCTAGTAGCAGCAACCCAGCTATGCCAACTACCTAGATATGCTATCTTCCACTGCATCATAAGTAGTCCCTCCACCATAGTAAGCTAGTGTTACCATCAATAGTAAATACTTCATTCCATCTACTGAGGGATTCCACCTCAGAACAGCTATCCTCTGTACCTCAAAAATTCTGCACCACCACCCTATGCAGGCGCATAACAAGCTCAACACACTTATCCAACACCTTAGTAGATACAAGCCTACTATCAACAACTACAAAAACCACATCAGGATTTGCCACTTCCTCCACCGCAATATTCCCCTCAAACATAGTTACAGCCTCAAAAGCCTATCTATGCTGACCAAACACCACAATTGCTGACCAAACACCACAATATCCTCCGCAAAACCCTCCATCTTCATGAGCTCCATTCAACCCATATCTTATGAGAAAGATCAACATGATAGAAAATAACAATCCCCCACCAGCCAATCAAGAGTGGGAAGAAATGAAGGATGCTCTAAAAGAGCTATGTGATGGAACTGAAGCAAAGACCTCCAAATTTGAGGAAGTCTTTCCTTATCCATTTGACCGATCCCTCATAGGTATCCCATTTCTAAAGCACTTTGAAATACCCAAGTTTGACAAATACCATGGAAAGGGAGATCCCATTAGTCATGTAAAGGATTTCTACATGGCATGCCAACAAGTGGCATAAAATGACAATTTCCTTATGTTCTTATTCCCCAAGAGTTTAGGAGGGACCGTTCTTGAATGGTTCTACAAGATCCCTTATGGCACAGTGTCCACATTTGTAGAGATCTCAAAGAAGTTTGTAGCCCAATACGCGCACAATATAGAGAATTAACTCTCCCTTCTTGATTTATGTAATTCAAAACATAAGGGAGGAGAGAGCCTCGCAGACTACCTTCAGTGCTGGCAAGGGCTTACTACAAGATTATCCTATAAACCTTTGGAGAAACACCTCATTACAATCTTTATTAACAATCTCCATCCCAATCTTTCCTACCATATGTGCATGAATTGTATACAGACCTATCAGGACATCATAATCAAAGGCATGGATCTTGAAAGGAGTCTTGTAGAAGATGGTGCCATAAAGCACTATAAAGAATCACCACCTAACAGAGGCAGTAATGATTGATCCAAATATTGGAACAAAAATAAGAATGTCATAACTGACGGAGACACTTACACTAAGCATGTCCAGATCATTATGGCAGGTCCTCAAGCATCTGCTCCTGCATACCAAAAACTGCACCACTATCAACAAAATACCCCAGTGCATGCATACCAAAATCCACAACACTATTAGCAGAATTCCCCAGCACTGACCTATCAACAACCACAGTATAAAAAATTTCCACCTCCCTCAACATATCAACAAGCAACCCAACACCTAGTCATGCAACAAAAAACCATACGCCCATAGAAAGCTAAGCAATCCAATTATCATCATAATTCTCAGCATCTCCTGAATCAGACTAATGCAATATTAGTTCAACAGGGATAGAGAAGACCAAGAAGAGATCAAAATGAACCTAAGCACATGTTCACCCCTTTAGGTGAACCCATCGATCTCATTTTCCAAAGAATGGCGGAAATAAACTTTTTAGTATATCCTCCACCAATGCAACCTTTTGAGGACTCTACTCCAAAACCGTAATGGTTCAATGAAAACAAATATTGTGAATAACACTATGTTAAAGGACATGCCATGATCAAGTGCATGAAGTTAAAGCACTACATCCAAGGCCTAATTGATTGCGAGGAGATTGAAGTAGATTCTACAAACAAAGCCTCACCTAATAGAAATCTAAAGATCTACCAAAATGCATTCCCTAACCATGCCAATAACAAGGGACCTACCAATGCACACACTACTTCAACATCCAATCAGAACAAAGGAAAACAAAGAAATCATGCCAGTAATAAAACCACCACTCATGTTGAGTATGGTATCCTCATTGATTTTATATCCCAAGTCGAGCCATTTGTCATTGTCATTCATGTGAAAGGTGTCGATACTAATTGTGTTGTTGCCATGCATTGCAGACACATAAATGTTGTAGGTGCTAGTACTACCTCATCCTTTGGGGCACAATATAACTTATTGGAACATCTAGGGAATACGCCTACCTAAACATCCATCTTGGATCTCTTGCGCACATCACCCATCCAACAAGAGATCTTGAATAAAGCTTTGTAAGAGTCACACGTTCCCAACAACATGGATCCCGGTCAGTTTCAAAACCTAGTGCGTCACTTATCCACATATTATGCTATATCTTTTAAACCCACAGATATGCCATTTGTTGAGCCTAATCATATCCTCCCTCTTCACATCGCCGTCATGGTCTAAAATTTTTTCGTTAAGAGGGCCATGATTGATAATGGTTCAGCCCTGAATCTATGTACTTTCAAATTTGTAAAGAAATTGGGATACACAAAGGATAATACCATGAATGATGTCATCACAATCAAGGCCTACGAAAATCTAGAACAAGCATCAGAAGGTACAATCTCCTTTCCCATTCAATTAAGCTTGACAGTACAAGAGACAAATTTCCATGTGGTGGATCTTGACCTCCCATACAACATCCTCCTTGGACGCCCATGGATTCACTCTATGCAGGTTGTCCCTTCCACCTATCATCAGTGTATCAAGTTTCCACACAACAAAGTTGAGATAAATATCCATATAGATCCCAAGCCCTTCACATACTCTCATGCATTGGAAGTCTCCCATCCAGATTCAAATCATTGTTTCAGGACTGACATTGGCACATCTATCGCCAGTTCCTCTACAACCCTTATAGATTTGAACACCATCCTTGCATCCACTTTGTCCACTGTCAAGATTGACTATCAAGGATATGGAGAATAAAATCTAACTGATGCTTTTTTTGTTGGAGTCGTTCCAGATGATCCACATACACATGGGCATCCATCCAATTACATTGAGCAAAAGGCACCTGAACCAAAGCAATTGGGTTATATTACCTTTCTTTCTCATGGCATTCTAAATAGCCAGGAAATGGTACCTGATATCAATAAATGGCTCTACAAAGACCCACACCTCCTAACAGTGGCCTCCTGAATCATTTCAAAGGTAAATATCCCTCTACCCACAAACTGGTCACTGAAAAGTGGAATTATCAAGGAGGCGGACTAGGCCCTGAAGATCAAGGCATGAGAGTTCCCATTAAGGCCACTAAACTAAAAAGACACATTGGTCTGGGTTTTGAACATAATACATCTGACATTGGCCATAACATGATTGGGAGCACTAATGAAACCAGTCTAACTTATCACATCCCATTGGGTAAGCTATGTGAATTTGAAAACATCCTGGAAGAGAAAATTGTGAGAGCCTATGATGATATTAATGATGAAATATTCCTTGGTAACTCTGTCCTTCACCAATTATTCCTCAATTTCATTGAACTTCCACTAATCCATCCTGAGTTCATTAAGTGGGACCAACCAAGCATCATCATGATCGACGAGTTTGAAAGCATGGTTGCGCTCTTAAGATTCATGGGAGCTACAAATCAACAACCAGATTGGCGGTAGAATTCCACACATGTGTACACCTTGAATTCGGAAGCATACTTTTTGGGAGAGGACTCTAGCCACAAAAATGAAAAGCAAAATAAAAAAGAAAAAAATGTATCTCTTAGTGAAAACCCTTATGGGGCACTATCATATCAAAAAAAAGGAAAAATAAAGGGTGTATCTCCTGGTGAAAACCTTTTTGAGGTGCCAAGAGATGGAGATTCTCCTCTCCCTATCATCCATGATTACAGGTCAAAAAAGTCATCTATTCTCATTGAGGAAACCAAACATGTTAATCTATGTACAAAGGACCAACCTTGTCTCACTTACATCGCAGCATCCTTGACAAAAGTAGAATAAATGGCCTTCACATCTCTTTTAAGAGAATATTTAGACATCTTTGCATGGTCCTACTCTCACATGAATGGCTTAGATCTAGAAATTGTAGTACATCATCTATCTGTGGATCCTAACATTAAACTAGTCAAACAAAAGCTCAGGAAAATGTATCCCAAAGTTGAACTAATGGTCAAAACAAAACTTGAAAATCTCTTGGCAGCTGGAATCATCAAAGCGATAGAATACTCTGACTAGATTTCAAATATGGTCAAAGTCTCTAAGCCAGATAACTCCATCAAAATCTGCACCAACTTTTGAGATCTAAAAAAAGCATGTCCAAAAGATGACTTTCCATTGCCTAATATCAACATGATAGTGGACCTCACTACTGGACATGAGATGTTGTCTCTCATGGATAGATTTTTAGGATACAATCAGAACAATATAGCAGAAGAAGATCATCATAAGACAAAATTTACAACCCCATGGGGTACCTTCTGCTACAACATGATGCCATTTGGGCTCAAGAATGCTTGAGCAACATATCAGAGGGCCATGACCGTCATCTTTCACGACATGATCCATAAGATCCTTGAAGATTAAGTGGATGATATATTGGCTAAGTCACAAAACAAAATGGATCACCTAAACAATCTAGAGGTAGTGTTTGATCAACTTTAACATTATGGTCTCAAGCTTAATCCAAAGAAATGTGTCTTAAAAGTTACATCAGGAAAGCTCCTTGGCTTCATCATATCAAGGCGTAGCATCAAGATAGATCCTAAAAAATTTAAAGAAATCATGGAAATGCCTTTGACAAAGACACTCAGACAGTTTCATAGTCTACAAGGAAAGCTTCAATCAGTGTGCCGCTTCATATAACAACTTGCAGACAAATGTCAAGCTTTCACGCATCTGCTAAGGAAAGATCATAGTTTCAAATGGAATGTTATATGACAAAGAAGCTTTGACAAAATCAAGGAATATCTGGGGAATTCACCTATTTTAGTGCTACCTAGACCAGGAAAGCCTCTCATATTGTATATATCTACAACAACAACAGCACTGGGGGCACTCTTGGCCCAGTTAGATGACAATGGAAAAGAGCGCGCTATCTACTACATCAGTCGCACTTTGGTGGGATATGAGCTAAATTATACACCAATGGAAAAACCATGCCTAGCAGTGGTTTTTGATACTCAGAATCTCTATCACTACATGCTCAGTCCTACAGTCAAGCTTATATCAAAAGTAGACCCGCTCAAGTATCTGCTATCCAAAACAGTTCTCACAGGCTACATGCATAAATGGGTAATGCTTCTAAGCGAGTTTGACATCCAGTATGTCAAAAGAAAAGTTTTCAAAGGTCAAATCACCAGAGATAAATTAGTAGAGGCACCATGGATTGACACATATCCTTTAGTCATGGAATTTATTGATGAACATCTATGTGTAGACACCCAAAATTGACCAGGTGTCTTAGTATCATCAAAATCTGCAAATCTTAGCAAAATCTCATTAAAATGCTCAAAATGCTTCAAAATGGATCAAAATCAATTAAATGGACATTTATAAATTAAAGTGGATTAAATCAAAATAAAATCAAGGGATTAATTAATCATGACATCAAATAATTAATTACAAGCCTAAAAGGATTAATCAAATAATGCAATTGATTTTAATCAATTAATTGTATAGTTTAAATCAAAAATCAAATTGAATCTATTCCTTACATGGCTAAATTAATTAAATGATTGAATTAAATAAATTCCTAATATATTTTCAACACAAATAAAAGAGTCAATAAGAATTGAGAACACACTTGCACATGGATCACTCCATTTTTGCATCTCGACCTCTCATTTACCCTTTTAAATCTCATCCACTCATTTTGTCCCACCCTTTGAGGAAAACATTTAAATGGTCCCCTTATTTAAAACTATTGATGGTTCTTTGCGAATGGATCTGCCAACAAAGGTAAGTTGTCGCTGGGTACTGGGGTACCAACCAAATTTTCTTGCAAAGGTTATCTAGGAAAATTAGGTTCCCCAAGCCTCCAAGCATGTGAGAGTCGAGTCTCGACAATGCGGGGCTCGGTTGGAAGATGTGACTGTTTTGTTTGGGATGATAGCTGGTTATCTTCAACTCATATTCTCCATGGATTCAAGTGAGTGGGGTTTCCTGCAAGCACACATTCATTTGACAAATAAACTTCAAAAGATACTGCAGAGTTAGAAATATTTCATCTACCTATAGTTATACTAAGAATTCAAAACATCAATAATTCTCTAACACACTACACTAAATACTGACAAAATATACAACCATCAGTTCATATTTCATCATTAGCAAAGGAAAGGAAGTTGTTAATCTACTTTAAGTATCAGAGCAAAGGACATGAAGAACACAAAGCATAAAATACCATTAACCCAAAAGACAGAATGCTAACAACATCATCGAGAGAAATCTTCCTTCTTCATTAACATATTTTCCAGCAAGCACTGGTGTGTGGTACAATGGTGGCTCCTAGGGAGCATTTAACTAACTAAAAGCTTAAAACTATGGAGCATTGAGCTTTGCAACTAAGAACTGAGAAAACCAGATTGCTATTAGCTATGGAATGCAAAATCATCAATTTCACCAACCCTTGGAATGAGGTCAGACCTATTATTTATACACATCACTTGACCTAGACCTCAACCTAACTTATTTTACACTTCAAAATATAATACTATTTTTCGGTGGCCGGTACTACCTGCACCACACTATAAAAGACCTCGAGACGGAGAAGGTCTGACATGTCAGAAGAATAAGACAAGGAAAGCTGAGTGGAAGAATCAACCTTGAGAAGAGAGTCAAGAAGAGAGAAGAAATCTGATCCCCTGGGGATCGAGGCTACATGCCTCATAAATAGGAAAATGGTGCCCTATCTCTCAATGCCAGGTGTAACCTTGAAGTGATGCCTTGGGAAGACCATCTATCAGAAAACCTCTTGTCGATCCGACATGCCTTGTTGTGGTTACCCACCCTCAAAAAACCTTTATTAACTACCTTGTAAGTGACTAGTTAGCCTTGGGAACCAAGACATGGGTCACTCTAAGAATACAAAAATGAGGGATCCAAAATTTTGGGATCCGGGAGCCCACTTTCAAAAAGAATGAATGAATACAAAAATACATCTTCTACTGAACATCTCTAGAATCTGGAGGGCTTTATTGCTCCTTATGATTTTTCCCATGCCTCTAACACTTGGCCTATGCTTTCTTCATCAACCTCTTTGATGCTATCCCACCGGCTGCAAACAGCCTCCACTGCTTGCTCAACATCTCTGGCCCTGTTCTAGAATTCATCCCCCATCTTGATGGCATCGTGCGATCAAATCATCATCTTAGACAATTTGGATAGCCTACCCTAGTCAAAATCTCTGATAGGAGGATACAGGGACTCCATCCACTCATCAAACTTGCTAAGGACATAGTCCTTTGAGGTGCATGAGTCAGTGGTGAAGGGATCGAATTGTGATACCCCAGCCACAAATGTTTCAAATAATCCCAAGGGATATTGAGTTGCTGTCACCTTTTCTTTCAAGGCCTTAACTAGTTCCTTGCACACCTCAATCTTGAGGACAAGTCTAGAGTAGTAGGCCTAGAGGGAATCATATGATTCCTCTCCCAAAATTCTAGACTCTATGGCTACTTCTTCACCGATGTTTCCTATCTCTTCTAGCCCAGCCTTCCATTTTCATACTTGGCTAGACCTTGCTCCCATATAATAGTGGAGCCCTTTGCCTGGTTGAGGAGAGAACTAACCTAGTAAAGGTCTGGGAGGGATGCCACCAAAAAATGTCTCATTGTGGCCACCTACTCGGTGACCCACCCATCCATAGCTTGTGCTTTTGTTTTCATGATCCGCAGAGAGTCCACATCACCTTGTGGAAGCAGCAATCTAGAGGAAGGGGTTCCAGGGTGGACTTCAGCTAAAGGCTATGTTAGTTCTACCAGAAGCGTGAGGAGATTGGCATTTGTTTCTCTTTCCTCTTGCAACTTTTGGCCCTATTTGAGCTATCTAGCCTCTATTGCCTTGGTGACTTCTTTCAATAAGTCCAATTCAATTTGCTTATCCCTTTTTCCCTATGCCACTTTTGTTATGTTGTGGTCTTTGGGCCTTACAACCATTGCATCTGCATCAAGAAGGGGTATTGCGATGGTCACAACTGTAATACCTATGGGACCAATCCAGAGAGTATGGACTACCCGTGCTTTCTTGGGCCTCTTAGCCTCTATATTCTTGGCCATCATTTCAGCCAACGAGAGTGGAGCACTTGTGGCTACCACTAGGGCTTTCCTCTTCTTGGATTCCACCAACCATTGGGGTGGCTGGGGTGGCTTGTCTATCAATACCTATTCATCAGGTTTCCTTTCAGAATCTAGAGGTATGTTCCTAAAGTGTACGTTATGTTCAAGCTCTTTATCCACTTCTCATTCCGGTTCCTCCTGTTCTTGTTCTTTCCATGTTTCCTATTCTTTGGAAACTTCAACATTTTCTTCCATACTGGCATCTTCCATTGTGCTACCTAGAGCCTTTTCTCCAGTCTCAATCTCATCTATATTTTTAGGGACTTTGTCCCTCCTGGTGTCAGTTGTTTCTTTATTTTCCTTATTTGGGACTTCTTGGTCCACTTGCTGCTGCTCCTAGGCCACATTGGCCTCGTCTATTAGAACATTTTCCTCCACCAGAATATCATATGGAGGTGGGTCAGGTCTCTGGCCAAAATTTATCAAGGAAGCCACCATTACTACCTCACCAAAAGTACTCCGGGGCGTTTGGTCACCTAGAGTTACCAAAGGCGTTTGGAGCATGACGATCGAGGGTATGGTTGATCCCACAGGTTTGGGTTCCTCGATCATTAGTTTCTCATCTATGTGTTGCCTTGGTGTGTTCTCGGTCTCCTGGACTGGTATTCTCTCCTACTCAGGTTCCATTTGTACTTCTTCCCAAGCCTCTTTCTCTGATGTATCTTTCTCTTCCGAGATTTCTTTCTCTATGGGGGTCTCTTCCTTGTCCTAAACTAAAATTTCTTCCACCGCATGACCTATGCCCTATTGAACCTCCAGGAGCACCTCCACTGAGAAGGTGTCAAAATCCTCATGTGGAGGTGAAGAGTCCAAAATATCTTCTAGTTGGGGAGAGTCTTAACTTAAATCTACTAGGGGCATCTCTGGCATACCAGGACTGGCGGCTGCGCTTTGTGTGGGCATGACCTTCTTCTTCTTCTTTCTTGTTAGTGGAGTCTCAACATCCACAATACTAGTATAATTCACTTTAGTGAAAGTCTATTTTCTCATCATGGCTGCTAACAAGGAGGATCCCATCTAGCGAGCAGATGCCATTGGGGTTACAAGGAGTCCAGAGGATACCTACATGCTTAGTTTTTGGCTGGTCATCTTTTCCGACTCCATTTATTAATGTAATTGGGACATCAGAAGGGTAGGGACCTGGGGAGGTGCCTTGGGAACTAGGGCACCCTCTTTCTCTTTCCCTCTACTCTTGCTTGCTTCAGTGGCTATGACAGATGAAGAAGGTTCAGCGCCGGCTGAAGAGGGAATGGTTTTCTTGACTGTTGATTTCTTTTGGGTGCTTTTGGGACACACCCAGGGAAAGTACTGGTGACTCACCTCCAAAATGGGGTGGCATACCCCTTAAATTGTTAGATCCTCTGGGGTGGCCCAATCTACTAGAGGGAGATCTAGTTTTTATAGTCCCTGTTCTTTATATGCTGGATCTTCCAACAGCCTGTCATTTTTGAAACCCTTCAGGAAAGTATGAAGGTTGAGTGTTTTCATGTGCCCTTTTCTCATCCTTGTATTCTGTCAGGCATGGAGATCAAAACTATCTTGGCATTCCACCCAGAAGTCTTCAATATCCTCTTCATGTGGTTCAGACGCCCGAGGTAGTGTTGTGGCAATCTTGCCGCAAGGATCATAATTCTTCCAAGCATGGTGGAATTCCACCAGCCCCAAGCTCTTTCGTTCATTGTCTGCCTCTCAGGCTGCGACGAGGCTGCATGTATAATTCTCACAAGAGAAATGGAATGAGACATTGATGACCTTCTTCAATGTGAAGAAGGCGTGCAAATCCATCATCTGTCGGCATAACTCTAAGAGAATAATTATGTCCCTGCAATAACGGGGAAGAAGGTAGGACTTCCCATTGAAGGTTGTCACCCTAATGTAGGTGTGATGCTGGAACTGAATAAAATACTAGCCATAGGAGCTGACCAAGGTCATCATCGCCTGTGAGAGGCGGTACGTGAAATCCTGAGTAAGTGTTAGAATATTGTTGTAAAAGAAAGCATCATTTACCTAGCAAAAAATTTGGAAACTAAGTTCCCATTGCACTTGGGGATAATGATCCCATGGTGTCATTTGGCCCAGCCCATTTCAAAGCTCTCCAACTGTGCCCAACCCTAGAAAAGACAATCTTTGCTGTGCTAAGGCCCACATCACATATGAAGTCATATAAAACTGAGAGGTCTGGGTGACGATCCTCATCTGTGTATCCACATGGTTGGCTATGATAGCCACCCAGTTGAAGTTCGTGTTGTGTGTCATGATGTAGTATAGAAAATAATACATCCACGCTGAGAATTCCTGAGCGTGGGGCAATCCAAAAACCCTGCATAAAAATATGATGCCCGCTTGAATGGGCTCCTTGATTTCCCCGCGGGGAATTTCCAACTTCATTCTCTTATAGTCCCTCTTTGGGGACTTCAACCAATGAGTGTTAAGGTACTGTCGAGAAATGGCCTCAGCTTCTTGGAATTCCTTTAGTGAGTCGGCCTGGGCGACAACAATGGACCCCTTAAATTGTGCAATTCCCAATCTGGATGTGAAGGTTGCTTCATCCAAGGTAACAATCGTAGTTGGGTAGTGTAGCGGCTGAGGATCAGCGAGCAGAATGGTTTGATTAGGTGCATTGTAGAGTAATGCCAATTTCTTTATTAACTCCAGTGACTGCATCATACAGGGGAAGTTTGTGGCCTTTATGATACCGGAGGTGGCCAAATGAGTGGCCAAGCTATCTCCGGTGTTCTTAAAATTGTAAATGGTTTTGATTAGGTCTTGCAATTCATTATAAGGCCCAGGATCTGTGCCTGTGATTTCTCGGACCTTGGAGTCCACCTTGGACCCCACAATACTCCCCTTTTTTGGATACTTGGTGGTTAGGGGCAGCTTCGCTAGCATTCTTTCCATCTTTGTCTTTGTAGCCGCCCGGGTGGAAGTGGTAGCTAGCTCTGGGCTATCAGGAGGTGTGAGTACTTTAGAAATTATGTTCAGTTATGCACAACCTGTAAGACCGGAGAACCGTCAAGACAACTCTAGGAGATCCCTCACCAAATTGCACTTGTCAAACAAGCATTAGTACATACATCAAAAGTTCCAGGGTATCTAGAATGAACATGACTTAGCATTCTAGAGTGTGTTAACAAGGTGGTAGGAAGAAGTGGAAGACAAGGTCTTTCTGGAGGTCTAGAGTATGGACAAACTAGCCATTGCCGATGTGACTGGCAATAAGCCATACTTTGGTCGAGGTGTGTTGGCACGTGGTAGGGTGACAAACAGTGTTAAGACATTTATGACATTAAGTGGGCTGACACGGGGGAATTAAATGCCAGATGGGACATGGTTTGAATGCCCACTCATGGGAAATTAATCCCACCATTAAGGTGATGAGATGGAGGAGAGAGAAAGCCGCCATGGCTCGAACCAGTGAGGTGCTGAGTTTGAACCATGGTGAATCCATCTCGACAAGTTTGGCCTCATGAAGCAAAATACATGACAGAGCATGAGGAACTCGTGAGCTTAGAAGGATATATAGAATATATACATAAAGAATACGGGAGTGCTGAGGGCCAAAGCATATATACATGCGATATACAAAAATATACACCATTTACATATTTTTACACAGATATAAACAATATTAACACATGCACAGAAGATACCCTAAGACAATATACAAAACGTACACTAATCTACAACTGCACATAGGAAGGACAAGCCTTTGGCAGAGCCAACCTACCAACGGGTGGAAAACCAGAAGAAAAAAACATGGAAAATAGAACCACAAGCTAGAACAAAACAAAACCAAAACCAAAACCAATACAACAAAGGCAGGAACCAGAGGACCTACCTAGAAATCTGAAGAACAACAAGGAGAGAAGGCACTAGGACTGCTCTACAACAACTTCAACCTTCAGCGATCACATAAACTCACCGAAAATCAACTCATAATTATCCAGTAAGCTCAGAGTAATTCACACTTAATCACACTTCAAATCACCAAGGAATCACTCTGAAAGCTCTAAGTGTTTTAATCGTGGTAACTCTTAAAGTTACATGTAAATTTCTATTTATACCCAATTTAAAAAGCAAGTTACCCTTCTCTCTATAAACTCTGGAATAGGCAGACTTTCAGAGTCTGGGCCTGGGGATTCCATGTGACCATACCTCTTCGTGAGGAAGAGACATTGTGGTGGAGAATCATGGAGTCTGAAATCCGGCTCTAGAAAAGAAAAAACCAACTCCAAGATTGGGTCTCGGAGACATGAAAGACAAAAGCAAGAGAAAACAAACCTCATGGGAAGGAAAACTTAGAGAAGAAAACAACAAAAACAAAAGGACAGAGAACAAGGAAAGAGCCAAAAGAAAAAAAGGGGACCCAACATTTAGCACACAAAATGTAGGGACAGGTATGCAGGGCATAACAAATGGTGACTATTTGGGACAAATGCCTTAGCACATTTGAGAACCCCAGAATCTTTGGTTAGCAAAACCGAAATCAATCTTTACTCGGAGCATCCTATTTGGAAAGAGTGAGGTGTTTGAGAAAACCTGGCTCATACATGATCCAATCCTTGGTCTTTTGTCAGTTGTGAAGTGTGCACTCTAAAAGGGAATCAAGGCGATGACCTCTGGGATAAGAAGAGAAGAGGCACTAAATGTATCAATCCGAATTTGTCAATTTTTCTCATTTCTCTCGGATACCAGAGTTTTCATCCCATCTTTTCTTTCCTTTTTGCTTTATTCTATTTTGGATGAGAGGGCGGTACTTCTTTCACCATTAAGCTCAAGCTTAGCTTAATTCAATGGCAATAATTCTTTCACCCTTCTGTCCATCTTGATTTGCTAAATGGGGAAGAAAAACTCAAAACCCAGAAATAATTTATTTTTAGTTCAGACTTGGGCCAACAAATCAGTGCGATTGATCTACTCTTGGTGTGTCTGATTACTTGTTCCTTTAAATTTGATTCAACTGATTGCCAGACTTTTGGGGATAAATCTGATGAAGATTACTCATAGCCTATTGCCAAACTTACATGATAACTTTGGAGACTGGACCAATTCCACCATGCTAACAATAGATTCTGAATTCAACATAAATACAGAAGGTACCATCCCAGAGACTAGATGTTATGCAAAGCATACTAGCCTACAAAATGGGAGAAAAACACTGGAAACCCGAAAAAGAAAGAACGAAACAAAAGAAAAAAAAAAGGAAAAGGGACGGTCATGGAGGACCACTAAAAAAACTATTTACAAAACAAGGCACCCCAAACGGGGCACCAGGAAAGAAATTTTTTCAAGCAAAAATATTTACATATAGTATAATTCTGGACAAACCTGCCTCACTCAAAATAATGTTTGAGAAAATGTCCATTGATGGAAAATGGGATAGGTTCCCCGATCATGGTACTAAGGTGATAGGTATTTTTCCCATAGATCTCTAAGATCAGATATGGTTCGAGCCAGTCTCGTTGGAACTTAGTATGTTTCCCTTTCTTTTCCTGGGCTTTATCCCACAAGAGGACCAAGTCCAAAATCTGAAAGGCCTTATATTGGGCTCTTCGATGAAACCATCATTTTACCACTGCTTGGTGATGCACAAAATTTTCAATGGCTACGTCTCTTTTTTCTTCCATCCACACCAGATTTAGGAGCTAAACCTCCACAATGTTGTCTCGATTGCTGAATTCCTGCATAAACTGTAAAATCAGGATCTGTAAGTTAATGGGGAACACTGGGTTATGGCAGTAAACCAAATGGAATGGGGATGTCCCCAGAGTGGCCTTAATGTGAATATGAGTGGCCTTAATGTGAATACAATATACCTAGAGAGAGAATCTCAACTTTTGGTGCCTATCCTGGGGATTTTGTTCTAGCAGGTGTTTGATCACTTCAAGAAAAATTTTGTTAGTCGATTCAACAACACCGTTCCCCTAGGGATAATATTTGCTGGAGAAATTTAGAGTGATCTTCTAGTCATAGGTCCATTCTAGTAATTGTGCAGAAGAAAATTCCAGACCATTGTCACACACTATAGCAAAAGGCATTCCAAATGTTGTGATGATGTTTTCTTCCAGGAATTTGATAACTACGTCTGCCGTGTTGTTTTTACAAGGTATGGCTTCAGACCACCGGGTGTAGTAATCAGTAGCAGTTAGGATGTACTAGTGGTTGGTAGACAAGTTGGGGTTGATTTCCCTAATAAAGTCAAATGCCCATTGGGCAAAGGGTCTATCTTTGAAAACTGGATACAAAGGCATAGCCAGATTCCACTCACGATGTGTCATGGTCTGACAAATTTGGCACTTCCTAACATGAGTGTAGACATCTTTAAAGATATAAGGCCAATAGTATCTAGCCTAAAAGATCTCATGAGAAGTGGTGTCTGCTAATCCATGCCTGGTTCCAAACTACCCATGGCATTCTTCGATTATTCTTGGAGCTTGAACCCTATTGATGCACCGAAGGTACACTCCATAATTCCTATGTAAAAGCATGGAGTTTTTGATCATGAAGTGTGCACTTTTCAACCGTAGGGCACGATGTTTGTTTTGAGGCAATCCCTCTAGGCATCTATTATTTAACAATAGGTACACCAGATCTGTGTACCATGGATCTCGAGTGATGGACTCCACCGTATATGTCTAACATTTGATGTGGGGAGTTTCTTCTGCCATCGCTCTTCTTAGTCCATGGCCTCGGACTATCTTCATGGGTTGAATTTCTAAATCATATTCTTAGAGGATGGCCATCCATTTCCCTCGCCTCTCACCCAATTCACTTTGCATCAGCAGAGATTTTACTACCTGGTCTAGGATAATAGCATGCACCTTGCTCCGCAGAATGTAATGCCAAAATTTCTTCATGGAGTGAACAAGAGAAAAGGCCTGCTTTTCTAAGGACGAGTATCAGAATTTGACATTCTTGAAGGGGGAGCTCATGAAAAATATTGGTTATTCTTCCCCTTTGACCTTTTGGGTCAATAGTGCCGTGACAGAATGCGGTGAAGCAAAGGAGTAGATATAGAAAGGGAGGGAATAGTCTGGGCTAGCCAGAAATGGTGCCTCCATTATCATTTGCTTAATTTGGGTGAACACCCACTTTGCTTCAGGACTCCACTCAATTTTGGTATCTTTCTTCATTATTTCATTGAGTGGTATTACGATCTCAGTGAATTCAGTGATGAATCACCAGAAAAAAATTGATCTTTTTGAAGAAAGACCTCATCTCCTTCTTGCTGTTGGGCATTTGCAGGTTTAGCAGCACTTCAACTCTCTCAGGGTCAATGGATATACCCTTCTTAGAGATAATATGCCCGAGAAACTTCCCTTTAGTGACCCCAAATATGCATTTATTAGGGTTGAGGGATATTCCATATCGGCGACATCTCTTGCAAATCTGGGTGAGGTGGGCAGAATGATCATGCCTGTCCCAGGAAAAGATGATCAAATCATCCATGTAGATGATTATGCATCAATTCACAAGGCCCTCAAATGCAATGTCCATGGCCTTTTGAAATGTAGCCCCTACATTAATCAAGCCAAAGGGCATTCTATGATAAGCAAACATTCCCCACTTGGTGGTGAACATTGTTTTGTCTCTATCCTCATATTTAACCATGACTTGGTTATATCTGGAGTATTCTTCCAAGAAGGGCATCATCTAAGATCGATTCACGATTTGCAATACCTCATCCAATGAGGGGAGAGGATGATTATCTTTCTTGGAGGCCTTGTTCAAATTTTGGAAATCCATGCAAAGTCGGATCTTGCCACTTTTCTTCCTCACAGGAACTAGGTTGGCAACCCATGTAGTATGCTAGATTGGAAAGATTATCCAGGCTAACAATAGTTTTTGCACCTCCTGATGAATCAAAGGCTCGATCAGTGGGTTGATAGGTCATTGATTTTTTCAAAAAGGCTTATCATCAAGTTTGAGTGGGATGGTATGAGTCATGATGGATGTATCATAGGTCTTCAAATCCTCATACCCCCACATGATCATGTCTATGTATTCTCAAAGAACCATGAGAATCTTCTCCTTCTCCTCAGGGGAGAAGGAGGTGCCAATGTGTATCATTTTCTCTTCACCAGGCTAGCCAATGTTCACTTTCTCAAATTTTCCTCCCTCAGAGGAGGATGGTATCTTTTCCTAGCCACGAGGGTCTGAGTTGAAGATTCGTTCAAGTGTGACCATCCCCTTCAGGATGGTATTGGTTGGTAGGTCCACGATCCCATCATCTTCATCACCCTATCTAGTATCATCATGATCCCTTTCTTCCACTATCTGGTCCTTGAATACACCAACATTGGCCATGAAGGATAGAATATGTTGATCATCCTCAAAGACTTGAAAGTGGGTGATGTTGTCTAGAATGGACGCGGTGGGGATCATCTCAACAAAAAATCTCTGGACTCACGAGCCAGCCATGGGCTCAAGTGTGCTGGTAGAGACAACAAGGGCATCTGGGACATAGTTTCATCTCTGGGGAATAAGATCAATGCCAAAGGCATCAAAATATTCAATAAGGCTCCATGCTCAGTTGTGGTATGTAGCCAACCTCTTATCGTGACAGGTATATTGACTCTGGACCTGTTTGACAATCAACTCTGAATCACCCAGGGCCCGAAGGCAACTGGTTACTTTCCTTAGTGCAAAGAGGAGTCCAAGGACCAAAGCCTCATACTCCATGATGTTATTCATGTAGTTGATTTGCATCCTATAGGACACAAGGAAGGATTTTTCCCACTGGTTGATTAGTTCCACTCTGGCCACACAACCTTGTTTGGATCGGGACCCATCAAACTTAAGGGTCCACAAGTCATCGTTTGTTGTCTGGGGCTGGGGAGACGAAGTGGCCTTTGGATTATTTTTGGGAGGGCTAGGAGGAGCTCCCTTTGGCACTGATGGTACATGGGTGAGGTTTACCTTTGGAGGGACTTCTGGGTGGGATTCCTAGACAAATGGTGCCAAAGAGGCATCGCCAATAGAAGTACTGAGTCCTGAGGAATCAGTTGTATGTTCTTTTCTCTGGAAGGTAGCTATGTGCTAGGTAGCAGTGGTAAGACAAGGCTCACACTCCAGCTCCAAATATTTCTAGTAATGTATCCGACACCAAGTTCTAGACAAGAGTGTGGCGAGGGTTGCTGCGGCACCCTGAGAGTTAACCTCAACCCTCAATTTTTCTTCTAGGTCTTGGATTCTTCGTAGAACTATGGGATCCTCCTCGGGGGTGAAATCAAATGTTAAGATCTCAAGGGGTTGGTACACCCCAGGGGAAGCCTCAGAGAATAAGACCTCATTTACCCTCCTGACTTCGGTGAGGGCTTGTTTCATTTGGGGTTCACTTTCAACCCAGATCTTGTTAGATTCGCCTTCCCAGGGGAGCTATAAGTGGGAGAAGTTGGTTGAAAAGTACCCATTCAAGGATTTGGACCAATTCTGAATTAGCAACATCCCATAAGTTTTTGGGATGTCCACCACTTGGATGTCAATTATACTGGCTATTCTGGGGTCCTGGGTGAGTTGAATCTAGACATTCTTCAGTTCACCCCCCATTTTTACAGTAGTTTTATCCAGTTGGATTACTGCACCGTTAGACAAGGTGGGGCAGAATCTGAGCTTCTAGCATATAGATAGGGGCATGATGTTGTCCAAAGCCTCAGAATCTACTAGGAAGTTGTGTGTATTTTTCCCTTGTATGTTCAGGCTTAGCAGGAAGGGAGGATCTTTAGTATTTCCTAGGAAGATAGCCGCATTAGCATCCTCAAAAGAGACAGTCTTGGGTGGGCGACTGACAGCTTCTAGGTTTCCCAAGAGCCTCAGAAGAGACTTCTTCTACTTGGGGCAGTTCAGAATAACCTCCATCAAGGTCATGGAGGTGGTGGTTTGTTCTAATTCCTTTGTGATGTCAAACCTTCCTCTTGGGAATTGGTGGCTTCCTCGACCGAGTCCTTTGCTTGGTTAGAGCTAGGGCCTTTTGGAGAGATAGATCAATTGGTCTTGTTGTCCTAGGGAGGAATGTCCTTTGGAGGTGTGGGCTTGTAAACTGGTTCTTTACCAACCTGATTCCAAGTGTTGTAGGGAGCACTTGGGGCTATGAAGGCATTGGCCTCAAAGGTCAGAATTGACTCATCAAACAATCCCTGTAGTTAGGATTCTTCTTTGTCTTCTCTAGTGGTCCCAAAGAAGACAGTCTCACAGGTGAATGTACCATGAGTGGGCTCTTTCATAGGAGGCTCTGGGGGATTAGTATAAGATTCTTGTTGTCTATCCAGTTGGGAAATCATGATGATTTTCTCCAGCGTGGCACAATTTACCTCATTGTGGGAGCCTATGTCATGCAATCTACACCAATTGGTCATGGGCTGAAAGTCTGCAACTGGTGTGAAATGGGATGGTCTGGCACCACTCTGATTGGTGTTTTGGTTTGGAGGGGGACCTTCGGTACTAGAGTTATTATTCCATTGCTATTGGTTGGGTTGGGGCCCATTGTTCAAATTTCTTCCTCTGTCATTGTTGTTTCGTTGGCCAGAGAAAATATTCTCCCTCTAGGAATTGTAATTCTGGGGTGCGTAGGACCTCACCTTTAGTTGACCCATGTCCACAGTTAGCATGGAAAACATTCACTTGAGAGATTCAACCTTGGTGGTCAACTGAGTATTTGTGTCTCAATGTGACAGTCGTTGTCGTTGGTTTCCCAGGAAGGTAGCAGTATTCACTAGAGTCGAGGGTGGAAATCCTCCAATCATGGATGACTTGAATAAAGGCACTCTTGATGGTTGTGTCTGTGATTGTTGCATTTGCTATGGCTGGTTCCAAGAAAAAGATTCCAGACCCGGTATTGTCTGGGTTTGCAACGGATACACATATCAGGCCTACTAGTCTATCAGCATTGGTGGGGGATTCATGGCCATTGTGGGGGCTCCCATTGCCAGATTGGGGTTGTATCCCTTGACGTAAGAAGTTCCATCAGGGATCATGCTGAATAGCGTGCTCTACCCAATCCCTCCTAGGGATTTGTTAAGGCCACAAGATAGTTCTAAGGCTAGGTTGTAAACCTTCACCAAAGTATCCTGGTCACCTAGGGCGGTAGTTCTCCAGAGGAGAGTGACAATGAAGGGGTCCATCATGTTGAGATAGGTCTGGATAGTCACTTCTGTAGATGGGATGAATGGACCCGTGCACCACTTCAAGGCACATTGGAACAGGTGATTGAATGCTACAAGGGGATCATTTGGTTCCTTCATGATAGAAATAAACTAGCTATGGTACCATGCTGGGTCCATGTGTATGTGGAAGGTAGCCAGGAAGGTGTCCTCCATGTCCTGCTAACTGTTGATGGAGTCGGCGGGAAGATTAAGGTACCAGTTCAGTTCGTTCTATCCTAGGGACAGAGGGAACATCTACGTCACAATGTCTTGATGTTGGATCTGGTGTCAGTTCATGGAATCTTTGTATGCCTATAGAGGCTCTTCTACAGTTCATGAGAATAAGTGCTCATATCGGGGACAAATCTTTTCTGGGTGCAAAGGTAAATCGTTGGTTGCACCTGAAAACGTTCCCATTGGGGACCCCGTATTTCCAAAATATATAGCCATTGGGGAGTTGGGTTTTGACTGGGCTGCGCACTAATTCCTAGGATCATTTGGGGGACTTGGGTATTCTATGGTATGCTAGATCCCTAGACAATGGCGGCTGACTTAACTTTTGGGGTTTTTTTCTTTGGAGAAAGAGGCTTGAGTTCAACAAACCTTCTAGGGTTGGGAGCTAATCTAAGGACTCTTTTGAATCTTGCTGGTGAGAATGATCCAATCCCACTGAAGGCTTGACTCCTAAAACTATGGCTTGGTGAACCCTCGAGCGGTGTAAAATCAAAATCCTCAAAAGGTGACAAGTTCATGCCCTCCTTCTAGCACCAATTTCTGCTGATGGGACTTTGTGATCAAGTCCGCCAAGAGAGGTAAGTTGTCACCGGGTACCGAGGTACCAGCCAACTTTTCTTGCAAAGGTTATCCGGGGAAATGAGATTCCCTAGGCCTCCAAGCACATGAGAGTCAGGCCTTGACAGTGTGGGGCTTAGTTGGGAAATGTGACTATTTTGTTTGGGGGGATAACTGGTTATCTCCAACTCATCTTCTCTAGGGATTCAAGTGAGTTGGGTTTCCTTCAAGCGCGCATTCATTTGATAAATAAACTTCAAAAGATGCTGCAGAGTTAGAAAGATTTCATCTACCTGTAGTTAAACTAAGCATTCAAAACATTAACAATGCTCTAACACACTACACTAAATACCGATGAAATATACAACCATTAGTTCATATTTCATCAGTACCAAAGGAAAGGAAGTCGTTAATCTACTTTAAGTATCAGAGAAAAGGACATGAAGAACACAAAGCATAAAATACCGTTAACCTAGAAGACAAAATGCTAACAACATCATCGAGAGAACTCTTCCTTCTTCATTAACATCTTTTCCAGCAAGCACTGGTGTGTGGTACAATGGTGGCTCCCAGGGAGCATTTAACTAACTGAAAGCTTAAAACTATGGAGCATTGATCTCTGCAACTAAGAACTGAGAAAACCAGATTGCTATTAGCTATGGATGACAAAATTATCAATTTTTCCGACCCTTAGAATGAGGTTAGACCTATTATTTATACACATCACTTTACCTAGAACTCAACCTAACTTATTTTACACTTCACAATATAATACTATTTTTTAGTGGCCGGTACTACCTACACCACACTACAAAAGACCTCGAGATGGAGAAGGTCTGACAAGTTAGAAGAATATGACAAGGAAAGTGGAGAGGAAGAATTGGCCTCAAGAAGAGAGCTAGGAAGAGAGAGAAGAAATCTGATCCCCCAAGGATCAAGGCTACATGCCTCATAAATGGGAAAGTGGTTCCCTCTCTCTGATGCACCAGATGTAATGTTGAAGCAGCGCGTTGGGAAGACCTTCTGTCAGAAAACCTCTTGTCGATTTGATGCACCTTGTTATGGTTACCCACCCTCTAAAAACCTTTATTAACTACCTTGAAAGTGACCGGTTGGCCTTGGGAACTGGGACACAAGTCACTCTAAGAATACAAAAATGAAGGATCTAAAAATCTAGGATTTGGGAACCCGCGTTCAGAAATAATGAATGAATACAAAAACACATCTTCCACTGAACATCTCTAAAATATGGAGGGCTTTATTACTCCTTATGATTTTTCCCAAGCCTCGAACACTTGGCCTATTCTTTCTTCATCAACCTCTTTGATGCTATCCCACTAGCTGTGAACAGTGTCCACTTTTTCCTAAACGTCTCTAGCCCCATTTTGGAATTCATCCATTCGCTCATCAAACTTGCTGAGGACATAGTCCTACAGGGTACATGTGTGAGTGGTTAAGGGATCGACTTGTGATACCCTAGCCATGAATGTTTCAAATAAGCCCAAGGGATATTGGGCTACTATCACCTTTTCTTTCAAGGCCTTAACCAGTTCCTTGCACACCTCAATCTTGAAGACAAGTTTGGAGTAGTGGGCCTGGAGGGAATCATACAATTCATCTCCCAAAATTTCACTCTATGGTGACTTCTTCGCCGATGTTGCGGATCTCTTCTAGCCTAGCCTTCCATTTTTCATACTTGGCTATATCTTGCTCCCATATAATAGTAGATCCCTTTGCCTAGTTGAGGAGAGAACTGACCTGGTAAAGGTCTGGGAGGGACGCTACCAAAAATTGTCTCATTGCGGTCACCTGCTCAACGGCCCACCCATCCATAGCTTGTGCTTTTATTTTCATGATCCACAGAGAGTCCACATCACCCTGTGCAAGCGACAATCTAGAGGAAGGGGTTCCAGGGTGGACTTTGGCTAAAGGTTGTGTTAGTTCTTCCAGAAGTGGGTGGAGATTGGCATTTGTTTCTCTTTCTTCTTGCAGCTTCTGGCCCTGTTTGAGGTATTTGGCCTCTATTACCTTGGTGGCTTCTTCCAGTAAGTCTAATTCACCTTGCTTGTGTTAGAATAGTCCCAAAGGATAACAGAGAGGGGGGGTGAATCAGTTATTAGTAACTTTAGTTCTTTTACTTCCTTAACTTCATAATACAACAAAGTAAATGCTTAATCAGATAACACAATACACAACACACAATTTGATTACAGGGAAACCAATTGGTAAAAACCCCGGTGGGAATTAACAGCCACAATGAACTATACTTGTTTATAGTAATCCCTGATAGAAGATAATTCAACCCTGTTAGGATTTGTACTTTACAATGCAAAAAGTATAGTGACCTGGTTAAGGGCTGGACCTTGTTAGGAGTCTTTTACAAACAACCCTATTAGGGGTGGTGGACTCACTGTCCAAAAGCTCACTGCTTGATGGTGAAGGCTACAACCTTCTGTATAATATATATGCACTATATCTAATGATAAACTATAGAGTAGACCTACTATCTTGGTCAGTTCTAGTGTATTACAATCTTTCACTTCTGCTTCACATAGACTCTTGATGAATGAACTAAATTTTATAATTTTCTCTGTACATCTTTCTTCTCTTTTCGTATCATTCACACTTAGCGTATCATGATTGAATTTCTATAAGTATCTATCTCAAAGTATGAGATCATGAGACCTATAAGAAAAATCTTCATAACATCCTTGTCGGCTCTACTAAGCACGCAAGCATAATTACAACTGCACAAGTCTAAACTGAATAAATGCGACACTTCACTAAGTCGGCCTCACCAAATTAACTCTAACTTTGCAATCTTCTTGAAACATGTTTGGCACCTTTAGATGAATATCATCAACTCATAACTAAACATGAATAAACACACACATATCCTGAAGATAGGTGCAACTCAAGAAACACGTTATATACGTTGGCCCTAAACAATTATACTTCCAAAAGTGTAACTGCCAATAATAGAATTACATAACTTTACTGAAACATCATATCTGGGTCTATGTGTATGAACATAACATAATAAACATGAAAAAAACATGTATCTATCCACGCAAGTCTTCATATCATCATTCTGATAATTACATACAGAATTACTATTGTGTATTATATGTTGTCATCAATGACAGACATACAATCAATCAACTGCTCAGAATCAAATCTCCAAAAATCTCCCCTTTTGACATTGATGGAAACATATGATATGAAAAGCATCCTCTGTTCACAGTGTCCTCTTTCTTTTACAATCTTCTCAATATCCTCATCAAAGATTTCTCTAAACTGTTGCAGTTCCTTTGACTGTGTTTTTGTTCCATGTATATACTCCCCCAGAGTATATGCTCCCCCTTAGTACATACTACCCCTTACTATATATACTCCCCCTTTGACATCAATGGTAAAGGGTGCCATAGATCTTTAGGCATAGGTACTACTCCAAAAGTAGAGTAGTCAACCATTCATCAGTCACTTAATGACTGATGTCTTGCTACTTCTAAACAAACTCAGGAGAGGGAATTACCCCCAACTTCTCCTTGAGATACTCAAAAGTATCCTTTGATAAGGTCTTTGTGAAAATATCTACCAACTATTCTTTGGTGCTCACATAGTCCAATTTAACTTCTTTGTCTGCAACCTTTTCTCTTAAGAAATGGTACTTGATCTCTATGTGTTTTGTCTTTGTGTGCATTACAGGGTTCTTAGACATGTTGATAGTGCTAGTATTATCATAGTGAATAAAAATAGGATAATCAACTTGAATCCCAAAGTCTTTAACCATCTACTTGATCCAAACCATGGTTGAACAATTTAGTGCTGCAGTAACATATTTAGCTTCTTCTATTGACTGAGAAATACAGTTCTGCTTCTTGCTTATCAAAGAAACCAACCTGTCTCCAAGAAATACTGCTCCTCCTGAAGTGCTCTTCCTGTCATCAATACAACCTTCCCAATCTACATCAGTGTACACATGAATTTTAACATTCTCTAATTTAGGATACCATAAACCATAGTCTATAGTTCCCTTTAGATATCTGAATATCCTCTTGATTTCCATTAAGTGATTCTGCTTGGGTTTAGCTGCAAATATTCCAACAATGCCAACTACATTAGATATGTCAGGTCTAGATTGAGTTAGATAAATGAGTTTACCAATCATAGATTTGTACAATGTCTTATCAACTGCTGTGGAATCATCATCTTTTGAAAGCTTGCTTCCTGTTATCATGGGAGTGCATACTGGCTTAAGGTCATCCATCTGAAAAGTCTTCATTATTTCCTTTACATATTTTGACTAATTAATGAATATACCTTTATCTGTTTATTTCACATTCAGTCCCAAAAAGTATTTTATAGGACCAATCATGCTCATTTTAAATTCATTCTGCATTTCTTTTGCAAATGATTTACTGAGCTTGTCATTACCCCCAAAGATAATTTCATCAACAAATATGGCAACTAATAATAATCCATCAGGTGTCTCTCTTGTGAATAGGTTATAATTTTCTGCTCCTTTCTTGAATCCAATCTTGGTAAGATAACCATCAAGTCTCTCATACCAAGCTCTTGGGGCCTGTTTAAGA
>MU226104.1:5582412-5630243 GCA_018584345.1 Thuja plicata
AAGTCGGCTCAAAATAACTTTTGAAACCCAAAAATTTTGAAGGAAAAATTATTTTCTGCTATTTCAGGTGGCCCAACTTCCGGAGACCATAAGTCATCACCAGTTGACCCGATTGACTATTATAACCACATTTCGGAAATGCCACGAAGCGCTCTACTATAGTTCAATTATGCAAGCATCATCGAGCCAAAGTTTTGACCTCATCTGGGGCCTCTAAAGCCTTCAAAACTGAGACCGAAGTTTCTGTACCCAGTTTTCAATACCGAAAATTTTTAATATCTTCAAAACCAGACTCTATCTAGCCATGAAACTTTACTGGCAAGCTGATATGACTGAGATGAACCTCCACATGCAAAATCAGAACATTCCGAGATCGTATGACCAACTTACTAAAAATAGCAAGTTTCCATAAATAGCAGCTCTGCACAAGGTAGCCCCTATTGAAAAGAAAACAGAAATATTTTTTTGGGTGATGCAAGATTGCCCTTACACCCACGATGCTCCTGCATCAATAACATAATAAACATGTCAACAACATGTATCTATCCAAACAAGTCTTCATATCATCATTTTGATAAGTACATATAGAATTACTACTGTGTATTATATGTTGTCATCAATGACAAACATACAATCAATCAACTGCTCAAAATCAAATCTCCAACAGCTTATCCCTTTTTCCCAACACCACTTCTATTATGTTGTAGTCTTCAGGCCTTACGACTGCTATATCTACATGAAGAGGGGGTGTTGTGATCGTCACAATTGTAATACCAGTGGGACCAGTCTGGAGAGTATTGACTGCCCACGCTTTCTTGGGCCTCTTAGCCTCTATATTCCTGGCCATCATTTCGGTCAACGAGAGTGGAGCGCTTATGGCCACTGCCGGGGCTTTCCTCTTCCTGGATTCCACCATTCATTGGGGTGGTTGGGGTGGCCTACCTATCAATACCTATTTATTAGGATTCCTTTTGGAATCCGATGGCACGTTCCCAGAGTGTACGTTATGTTCGGGCTCTTTTCTTGTTCTGGTTCCTCCTGTTCTTGTTCTTTTCCTGTTTCCTGTTCTTCAGAACCTTCAACTTTTTTTGCCATATTGGCATCTTCCATTGTGCTACCTGGAGCCTTTTCTCTAGTCTCAATCTCATCTTTATTTTAAGGGACTTCATCCCTCATGGTGTCAGCTATTTCTTTATTTTCCTTATCTGGGACTTCTTGGTCCACTTGCTGCTGCTGCTCCTAGGCCACATTGGCCTTATCTGTTGGAACATTTTCCTCCACCAGAATATCCTTTGGAGGTGGGTGAGGTCTCTAACCAAAATTTAGCAAGGCGGCCACCATTACTACCTCACCAAAAGTACTCCAGGGCGCTTGGTCACCCAGAGTTACCAAAGGCATTTAGAGTGTGACGATCGAGGGTACAGTTGATCCCGTAGGTCTGGGTTCCCCGATCTTTAGTTGCTCATCTATGTGTTGCCTTGGTGTGTTCTTGGTCTCCTGGACTGGTATTCTCTCCTACTCAGGTTCTGTTTGTACTTCTTCCCAAGCCTCTTGCTTTGATGTATCTTTCTCTTCTGGGATTTCTTTCTCTATGGGGGTCTCTTCCTTGTCTTGAGATGTAATTTCTTCCACCGCATGACCTATGCCCTATTGAATCTCTAGGAGATCCTCTACCAAGAAGGTGTCAAAATCCTCATGTGGAGGCGAGGAGTCCAAAATATCTTCTAGTTGGGGAGAGTTCAAACTTACATCTACTAGGGGCATCTATGGCATACTAGGACTGGCGGCTGCACTTGGTATGGGCGTGACCTTCTTCTTCTTCTTCTTTCCTATCAGCGGAGTCCTGGCATCCAGAATACTAGTAGACTCAACCTCAGCAAAATTCTTTTTTCTCATCATGGCTGCCAACAAGGAGGATCCCACCGGGAAAGAAGATGTCATTGGGGTTACAAGGAGTCCGGAGGATACCTACATGCTTAGTTTTTGGCTGGTCAATTTTTTTGACTCCATTTGTTGATGTAGTTAGGCCATCAGAAGGGTAGGGACCTGGGGAGGTGCCTTGGGAACCAGGGAAACCTCTTTCTCTTTCCCTCTACTCATGCTTGCTTCAGCGGCTGTGACAGACGAAGAAGGTCCAGCGCCAACTGAAGAGGGAATGGTCTTCTTGACCGTTGATTTCTTTTGGGTGCTTTTGGGACACACTCAGGAAAAGTACTGGTGACTTGCCTCCAAAATGAGGTGGCATACCCCTTCAATTGTTAGATCCTCCGGGGTGGCCCAATCCACCAAAGGGAGATCTAGTTTGTCCAATCCCTATTCTTTATATGCTGGATCTTCCAGTGGCTTGTCATCTTTGAAACCCTTCAGGAGAGTCTGAAGGTTGAGCTTTTTCATGAGCCCTTTGCTCATCCTTGTATTCTGTCAAGCCCGAAGATCAAAACTATCCTGGCAGTCTGCCCAAAAGTCTTCAATATCCTCTTCATGCGGTTCGGATGCCCGAGGTAGTGCTGTGGCAATCTTTCTGCGAGGATAATAATTCTTCTGGGCATGGTGGAATTCCACTAGCCCCAAGCTCTTCAGTTCATTGTCTGCCTCTCAGGCTATGGCGAGGATGCATGTATAACTCCCACAAGATAAAGGGAATGGGACGTTGATGATCTTCTTCAAAGTGAAGAAGGCATGCAGATCCATCATGTGCCATCATAATTCTAAGAGAATAATTCTGTCCCCACAATGCTAGGGAAGAAGGTAGGGCTTCCTATTGAAGCTTGTCACCCTAATGTGGGTGTGATGCCAGAATTGAATAAAATATTGGTCATAGGAGCTGACCAAGGTCATTTCCGCCTGTGAGAGGTAGTACCCAAAATCCCGAGTAACTGTTAGAATGTTGTTGTAAATGAAAGCATCATTTACCTAGCAGAAATTTTGGAAACTAAGTTCCCATTGCACTTGGGGATAATGATCCCATGGTGTCATCTGGCCCGACCCATTTCCAAGCTCTCCGACTATACCCAACCCTCAAAAATCTGGTCTTTGTTGTGCTAAGGCCCATTACACATATGAAGTCATATAAAATTGAGAGGTCTAGGTGATGGTCTTAATCTATGTATCCACATGGTTGGCTATGATAGCCGCCCAGTTGAAGGTCCTATTGTGTGTGGTGATGTAGTATAGAAAACAATACATCCACATCAAGAATTCTTAGGCATGGGGCAATCCAAAAACCCTACATAAAAATATGATGCCCTCCTGAATGGGCTCCTTGAAATTCCCATGGGGAATTTCCAACTTCATTCTCTTATGATCCCTCTTCAGGGACTTCAACCAATGAGTGTTAAGGTACTACCAAGAAATGGCCTTGGCTTCCTGGAATTCCTTTAGTAAGTCGGCCCAGGTGACGACAGCAGACCCCTTGAATTGTGCAATTCCCTATCCAGATGTGAAGGTTGTAGCATCCAAGGTAAAAATTGTAGCTGGGTAGTGTAGGGGCTGAGGATCGACAAGTAGAATGATGTGAGTAGGTACGTTGTAGAGTAATGCTAGTTTCTTTATTAACTCTGGTGACTGCACCGTGCAGGGGAAGTTTGCGGCCTTTATGATACCGGAGGTGGCCAAATGAGTGGCCAAATTGTCCCCGATGTTCTTCAAATTGTAAATGGTTTGGATTAGGCCTTGCAATTTGTCATAAGGCCCAGGATCTGTGTCCATGATTTCTCGGACCTTGGGAGTCCACCTTGGACCCCACAAGACTCCCCCCTTTTGGATACTTGGCAGTTAGGGGCAGCTTCGCTAGCATTCTTTCCATATTTGTCTTTGTAGCTGCTCGGGTGGAAGTGGTGGGTAGCTCCGGGCTATCAGGAGGTGTGAGTACTTCAGACATTCAGTTTAGTTATGCGCAACCTGCAAGACCGGAGAATCATCAGGATATATATATATATATATATATATATATAAGTTACAACTCTGGGATATCCCTCACCAACCCGCACCTATCAAACAAGTGTTAGTACATACATCAAAAGCTCTGGGGTATCTAGAATGAACATGACTTAGCATTCCAGAGCATGTTAACAAGGTGGTAGGAAGAAGTGGAAGACAAGGTCTTGCTAGAGGTCTGGAGTCTGAACAAACTAGCCATTGCTGATGTGACTGGAAATAAGCTGTACTTTGGTCTACGTGTGTTGGCACATGGTAAGGTGACAAGCGGCATTAAGACATTTATGGTGACAAGTGGGCTGACACAGGGGAATGAAATGCTAGATGGGACATGGTTTGAATGCCCACTCGTGGGATGAGACAAAGGAGAGAGAAAGTCACCATGGCTCAAACCAGTGAGGTGCGGAGTTTGAATTGCGGCGACTCCATCTCGATGATTTTGGCCTCACAAAGAAAAACACATGACAGAGCAAGAGGAACTCGTGAGCTCAGAAGGATATATAGAATATATACATAAAGAATATAGGAGGTCCGAGAGTTGAAGCATATATACATGCGATATACATAAATATACACCATTTACAGATTTTTACATAGATATAAACAATATTAACACATGCACAAAAGCTACCCTAAGACAATATACAAAATGTACACTAATCTACAGCTACACAGAGGGTGGACTACCCTCTGGCAGAGCCAACCCACCAACGGCTGGCAAACCAGAAGCAGAAAATGCAGAAAACAAAACCAAAAGCCAAAAAAAAACCAAAACCTATAGAACAAAGGTAGGAACCAGAGGACCTACCTAGAAATTTGAAGAATGAAAAGGAGAGAAGGCACTAGGACCGCTCTGCAACAGCTTCAACCTTTAGCGATCACAAACAGTCACGAAAAATCAACTCGTAATTATCCACTAAGCTCAGAGTAATTCACACTTAATTGCACTTCAAATCATGAAGGAATCGCTCTGAAAGCTCTAGGTGTTTTAATCATGGTAACTGTGAAAGTGACATGTAAATTTCTATTTATACCCAAGGTAAAAAGAAAGTTACCCTTCTCCCCGTAAACTCTAGAACAGGCAGACTTCTAGATTCCAGACCCTGGGATTCCATGCAACGATACCTCTTCACAAGGAAGAGACATCGTGGTAGAGAATCCTGGAGTCTAAAATTTGGCTCTGGAAAAGAAACAACGAACTCCAGGACCGAGTCCTGGAGACACGAAAGACAAAAGCAAGAGAAAGAAAACCTCACAGGAAGGTAAACCCAGAGAAGAAAACAACAAAAACAAAAAGACAGAAAACAAGGCAAGAGCCAAAAGAGAAAAAGGGGACCCAACATTTTGCACACAAAATGTAGGGACGGGAATGCAAGGCATAACATAAACCATTTGAGAGATCAAACTCAACCAAGGATTAACCCACAATCAGTTCACTCTACCCCCTACCCTTGAGATTTTACTATAAATATAATCCATTTTCAAGCATAAAGGGATCCTAGAAAATCTGAATGCATAGCATCATCACTATAGGCAATTTTAGAGCAATTGAGCAATATCTTGAGCATTTTGAGAGCAAATTGTGAGATTTGAGAGTATATCATGAGCATTTGAGTTCATTTTTTATATCATCTTTGAGATAATTAAGCTAGATTAAGCATTAGTTTATCAATTTCTCATTCTATGAAGGTCATTAGTAAAGATTAAGGCTGAGAGCTCTACTTGCAAAGCCTAGCTAGAGAACCATGGAATGTTATGGATATTAAATGCAATTCTTTAGATTAATTTACTTATTTCTCTCCATATAATTGTAGCTAATTGTCTTAATTTCATGAAGGTGTATTAACTCACATAGAAATGGTGCCCACTGTGGGGCTTTAGGCCTTATTTTCCATCGTTTTATCAAGTTTTGTGTGTTTTTGGCTTCATTTTTATGTATATTTGCAGAAAATGGGTGAAGTGACACGTATGAGCAATTTGATGACGTCTGTGAGCAGTTAAATGAGGCCTACAGAATATTCTCTATTTCTGTCTTATTTTCTTTTCTGTGTATGAGACAAAGTCTGATGCATAAGCTAGTAAAGCGTCGCATGAAAGCTGCAAAGTGTCACCTGTGAAATATCCACTGCCGCGTGTGATGTTTTTTGTGATGCCTAAAAAGTTTACTTTACCACCTATGCATTTTTAAATGCCATGTATTAAAGTTTCAATTTTGCTTTGAATGTTTTAAATACCACTTTTTAATAGATAAATGTCACGCATTAGCTGCTAAATGTCGCTTAGTGCTTTCTAATTTTTTTTTTTTATGAATAGTGCCTTTTCAATTAATAAAATATCAAAATTACATATCCACAAAAATGGGGCTAGGGGATATAGAAATCACCCCGCAGAGTTCACATGGCAAAGCTGGAGATAGTAAACAACTGTTCATAAAAAAAATAGGCATAAAGCCTTTAAGCAGCAAGAGCAGTGGCAGAAGGAGGAGGATCTTTATCATCATAAACCCATACATCATTGGGGTTAACAGGAGGGTCAAGAAGTGACCATCCATCATCTTCAACTTCTTTATCTTTCTCTTCTACCCTAGGCTGAGAAATGGCTAAAGCCAGGCAGGGAAACTTGGAAGAGGTGGCAGGATTCCAATCAAAGCCACGACGAGAACCAGGAGCATTAGGAGGGGCAGACCGAGCCATAGCTGGAGACCACCCAGAAGTATGGAAAGGAGAAGAAGCTGAGTGGCACCACCAACCATTGCCACCACCTATCGGAGAGTGGTGGTAGGGTGCCTGAGACCGCAGTGTGCGTGAGTGGCACGCCGAGGAGCTGCATCCATGACGGTGGCCTCTGGGAGGAGTACGTTCAGCAGAAATGGCATCAGGGGGAACCCTGGCAATAGTGCAGGGAGAATTGCCCCAATGATTAAGCAGCTCCTATAGGTGAGCCACTTCCAGAGCCAATAAGCCACTTCCAGATCCACTTTATTGGCTTGAACTTGATTCTGCATCATAACATTATTACATATGCAAGCCTTGTTATACAGAGAAACATTCCTATCAAGAAAGCTGTGAGAAAAAATAACAGCGTTCCTATCTTTCCATAAAGTGAACAAAATCTCCATCCTGAAAGTATGCCAAATCTGGGTAAACTTGGAGGGAAATCTAGGAGAATCTCCTAAGACAATCATGTGCCAGGAAAAAGGCTCAGGCTGAAAGGGTTTGAAGAAATCATGAATCCATTGCCAATATTGTTGAGATCTCCTACAAAACCAGAAGATGTGCAAGAAAGTCTCAGGGTGACCATAGAAAGGACATCGAGGGTCATGAACACCCAGATGTTTGAGCCTAGGGCTAACTGGGAGCCCTTGAAAAAGTAAACACCAAGCAAAAAGAACCATCTTGGGCTCCGTAATGGCAGCCAGATGGTTTGAAAGTGAGAGCTCCAGTGAGAAGTGGAAGAATGAAGAAGCCATCTATGATTAAGGGTATCCACCACGGAAGATGGGGGGACAACCAACTATAACCCAACCTTGGTTTGTAATTGTTGAAAGGCATGGCGGGATACCATTTCCAATCCTTCCACCAGGGCCTAACAACCTGAATACCAATCTTATGAAGCAAGTTGGCAGGAATCACAGAAACCAAAAGATCAAAAGTCTAGCAATCTAAGCAAGCCAAACGATACTGAACATGCATATTCTCCCAGGAATGGATACCCATAGAGGCTCTAGAGAAAAGGTCCTTGGGATTTTGGATGCCACGTTTGAAAAAATGTAGAGCACTAGTCCCTTGAGTCTTGGCCAGGGGGATGCCTTGAATAGAAAACAATGGAGACCACCAGAGGCTTTGTTGATTGAAAGAAATCCCATTGCAAAAGGCATCACCATCCCAATGGAGCTAGGGCTTAATAGCTTCCCAAGCTTTCCAAATTCTCTTGATGATGAAGGTACCCTGAATTTGAACAGGTTCTTTCATAGTGAGCAAGGTTTGGAGACCAATGCCCTTCCAAGCCGGCCTGTAAACTGGGAATCCAGAAGAGATGCAGTGCCTGACAAGAATTTTCTAGGCCTCATCACCAGTAAGAGCATAGATAATCCACTTCACACAAAGAGCATGCCCTTGTTTTTAAGTGGATAGAAGGCCAAGGCCTCCAAAATCACAAGGGAGGCAACAGAACTCCTAGGCAACCCTATGAAACCCATGGTCGTCAGCTCCAGAGGCCCAAAAAAAATCTTTGAGGAGATGTTCCAGCTTCAGATAAGAAGCCTTAGAAGGAGCTCAACATGAGGAGTAGTAGACATGGGTAGAAGCCAACACTTTGGAGCAAACCTAAAAATTCCCAGCAAGGCAAAGAGGCTTGCAGATCCAATATTGCAACTTTTTTCAATCTTGGAAATCATAGCATTCTATAAATCTACAGAGGAGCCATGGAAAGAAAAGGGAATGCCCAGGATGTAGAAGACTTACCCATGCTGAACCCATTTCTAGAAAAAATTATCAAGCTAGGGAAGGGCTGGAAGAAAAGATTGTCTGAAACAAAGAGTTTTAGACCATTGGATGGCAGATACAGAGGCTTGAGAAAAGGTGTCCAGGCACTGCAAGACATTAGAGATTTTATCCTCATCCTCAATAAGAGTGAGAAAGGAGTCATTAGAAAAGTGAACATTAAAAAGTTGGGAAGAGGATTCAGGAAGGGAAATGACACAAACCAAACTAGAGGAAACAAAATTGGCAAGCAAATACCCAAAGCCTTCAGAAGCAAGCACATATAAAGAAGGAGCTAGTGGACAACCTTTCTGAATAGACCTAAAAAGCCCAAAAGTATCAGATTGAGACCCATTGATGGTAATTCATGTAGAGGCATCACCAAAAAGCCTTTCCAAAGACTACAGGAAGTGAGGACCAAACCCAGGAGCTTGAAGCATAGCAAGTATGAAAGGCCATTCAATGTGGTCATAGGCTTTAGAAAAATCAATTTTGAGGAAAAGGGTATCCTGTTTAGATTGATGAGCCCATTCCATCCCTTCCTAGACAACAATAATGTTGTCAAGAATATACCTGGATTTAATAAAGCTAGTTTGTTCAGGGCGAACAATAAGAGGAAGGAGATGTCTGATTTTGAGAGCTAACACTTTGGCAATTATCTTGTAGGAGACGTTCAACAAAGTGACGGGTCTCCAATTGCAGATATCCTCAAGATCACCAGATTTAGGTATGAATTTCATATTACCTAATTAAAGTGCCCAAACTCTTATTGTGAAAGGCCTTGAGGTAAACTTTGTGCAGGTCAGGACCAACAGCATCCCAAAGGTGTTTGTAGAATTCGCAAGGGAAGCCATCACATCCTAGAGATTTATCATTAGCCACAGAAAAAGCCACTTGTTTGAGGTCAAAGATGGTAAGAATTTTCTCACAAAAGGCATGCTACTCAACGGCTATGTGGTTTGGAGTAACATCAATACAAGCCTTAAGAGCCTCTTCCCGTGCAATATAATTACCCTGCAAAAAAAACACTTGTTCATAATGATGAAAAAAATCTTGAAGAATGGCTAGAATCTCAGTAAGGGTTTCAGATCCTTTCTTGATCTTTTGAATACCAACATTGGTATGCCGAGCTTTGAGAGCATGAAAAAACTCCTTAGAGGCTTTATCACCCACCTCCAACCTGTGGAGGAGAGCTTTGATTTGAGCTCCACGAGCAGCATAGGCATCAACAATTTTCTTCAAATGTCAAAGTTGGGCCAGCTTAAGCTAGAGTTTAGAATCAAAGGGGTTCAATGCAAGTGTATCAACAACATTATGAAGAGCCTTAGTGTTGGCTTTGTAAGCATACTTCCTATAGGAGGCTAATTGATGGCCATAAATGTGAACAAATCTTGTAGTATGGGTGAT
Source organism: Thuja plicata (assembly GCA_018584345.1). Classification (NCBI taxonomy): domain Eukaryota; kingdom Viridiplantae; phylum Streptophyta; class Pinopsida; order Cupressales; family Cupressaceae; genus Thuja; species Thuja plicata. The sequence continues at coordinate 5,592,237 of MU226104.1, forward strand.
GGCATCATTCCACCATTAAATCCAACCAAGATGACTGTGGGGCTGAGGCTCTATATTCCAAGCTTGAAGAATGTGAGCAGTAGTGGAGGCATGCGTCAGCATAGACGTGTTGAGATAAAACTGCGTCTGAGAAGCCCTCCTAGCAAAGGACTGCCAAGTGGTGGAAAAATAAATGGGCAAGTGATTTGACAGGGTCACATCTGTCAGAGGAATGACAGGTAGGCCTCGATCTTCAGAAAAAGAGAAAAAATATTGAGCTGTTATCATAGCTTGATCTAGTCTCTTAAATATGTGGTCAGAGCCAACTCTAAAATTAGACCAAGTATGCCAAACCCCACCCTGCTAGCGGTGATTGGCATTGGGATCAAAAAGGCCCAATTTATTGCACATATGGTACCAGGATTCTCTCTCCCCAGCTATCAAACAAAAAGGCATAATCCCTTCCTTGTCAGAGGCCAACTCAACCATATTAAAATCCCCATACATAACCCAAGTAGCAGGAGACAATTTGTCTGCCAACCAGCACCAAAGTTGAGATCTTTCGATAGCATCATTGGGGGCGTAAACATTAACGATACCAAAAGAATGATTATGAAAAGATAGAAAAATCCAGGTGACACGTTGCATTGGATCAGATCCATGAGCAATAACAAAAGAATGAAGGAGAGGTGAAATAATAGTAATGACACCACCTTTACTAGCTTCATGCTGAGAAGAAAATACAATGTCATCCAGCCATATGACATGACAGGCAGAGTTAAGCAGGAACCCATAAATTTTAATTTCTTGTAAACATAACATGTCCAGACTGTGAAGCCTATGACGGGTATCACAAATATTGTACTTTCTAGAGAGGTTAGTTAGACCTCGCACATTCCAGGATAAAAAAATCATAAAAACTCTTGCATGGTTTCCTCGTCCCTAAGAGAGGAGAAACTATTCTGCAAGATGGCTGGTACAGAGCCAAGCTGGGGAGTAAATCTCTAGAAGAGGTAAACTGCCTTTAACCTGGGTCATCCATGTGTCCATCAGGACTATGAAACCAAGGCAAAGACCGGGAAGAAACTATAGAAACTGCTGGCGGCACGAGCACCACTTATGGAGTGGAAGGCCTCGCAGCTAAGCTTTTCCCCTAGATAACAGGGTTTGAAATAAGCAGCACCACTGGTGGCGCATCAGTGGAAGGAGGAGATTTTCCAACTAGAGGTTCTAGAGATGACACGATAATGGAAATGGCTTGCATCATCTTGGAGCCTGAGGCATTCCTGCCTTTTTGCGAAACTCTAGTCCATTCTTCTTTTTTTCTAGGTTCTGTGTTTTTGACCAGTGCTTCCTTTGGCGATGGCTTCACCTGAGGGGTAGCTAGCGGGCAATCCTTAATCTTGTGCTCTCCCCATTGACACCTATAACATGTGTTGGGAAGGTTCAAATAGAGCACTTTTTGAGAAATGGTGAGAGAACCAACCTAGATTTCAACAGTGTCCTTGAGGTCCCTAGAAAGGTCGACCTCAACACAGACACGCTTCTGGGGACAGGCATTGAAAAATTTGTCATGCTCCATGATAATGACCTTACAAAGGGTTTTAGCAATGGACTCAATAAATGACCAACATGTAAAAGGGAGACCAGGAAACTCAACCCAAACAGGGACCCTAAGTTTCTTATTGTCCGAGGCAGTGAAGTCTTGAGACCATCTCTGAAAAACAAGCAAGGATGACCTAACAGTCCATGGCCTGTGGCTAAAAACTGCTTCTTCCTGGGAAGGGTTAGCAAAATGGAAAAGGAAAAAACCTTTGGTAAAGTTCTGCACACCGTCAAGGTGGACCCCATCAGGGGTCCATCTCTTGTTTACCCAATCTTTGAGGATACTTTCAAGAGGAGTACTACCCACAAAATATCAAATCAGAGTATGCTTTTCTAACCATTCACATGTAGAATAAAATTCTTGCAGATTAAGAACAATATCAGGGTTACCTTGTGAAAGACCTTTGGGATGAACTTGCGAGGACATTTGTTCAGAGGAGGCACCATGGCTTTCCAAAGCTTCAACTCACGCACTAGCATCAACTGTTGGGCCGAAGTTGGTTGGAGCCATACTAAAAGCTAATCCTAATGTGAAAATCCCACAGTAAATGCGGTATGACAGATGGAAAGCTCAGAGAAAAGACACAGACATGACACCGTATGCATGAAACCCTAGTAGAGCAAAAAAAATCTATCAAATTTTGATTTTTTTGCTTTCTATTTTATTTTGTTGTCAAACCATTAAATTTTGATTTCGAATTCTCTGTCTGTGTTTTTCCCGCAGATGAGCAAATTGAGAAAGGTACATAAACCAAAATTTTGAGTTACAAAGCCTACCAAAAAGGTAAGAGCACAGATTAAACATGATAAGAAAATTCATGCTTCCAATATTTTAGAAAATTTAAAGGAAGAAGAGCATTTATATGATCATTATATAAAAGTGTTTTGTGCTTACAAAAATAAATTCCCTACTCTTTAATTTGATTTCTTGTTTTTGAGTTCTTAAAGTTGATTCTTGTAAATTTGATCAAAAAGAGCTTAGGAGCATATTGTCAAGTTCATTTTTTTAAGTTTTTCTTCACTTTGGTGGTTGTGTTGACTAACTTGTTGGAGGAGCCAGTGTGGGAATGATCGGCACTAGGTGAGTAGCGAAAAAAAAAGCAAAAAATCATCAAAAATGCGCCTAGCCTTTGCTAGCTTTGAAAATGAGGTACTTATCTTAACAAGCTTGCATTGATTATAACATGGCATTTCATTTGAATCTAGTTTAATAGGAAAAAACCCTATTCTTGTCCAAATTGAACAAACATTAGGCATATGTTCTCCACTTTTTGAAGTGTATCAAAAAGCCAAACATGTGAGTTCAATTTGGTAGAAAGAAAGGGAAGGAATTAACCAAACATTTCTATTATAAGAACCTCCTTGTCAAGGGGTTGAAAAAGAACAAAAGTGTGCTTGAAGTGTTTGGAATGAAGGAAGAAAATAGGGATATTCTCTTCACTCTTTGAGTGAATCAAACTCCCAAACTTGTTGGACTAAGTTCATTTTTCCACTTTCCATATATGTTAGATTAAAATAGAACTTTAGAGGGCCTGCCTCCCGAGAATTCCTTTATGAAGGAGGTGAGAGGGAACGACCCAAAGTGGGAGACAATCACTTTTTCTATGATATCATCCAACCCACTATAAATAAATGCACTTTACCTTAATCAGAAAGTGACTAAGTTGTGTGCAAGTCATCCTCACTTCCTCAAATAGTCCTTTAGGATTGCACAAAATCATACTTTCATGCATGTGGGAAGTCCGCAAGGGGGTAAAGGAACTAAAAATGATTTAGAATGGAGGTGTTATTAAAACCTGGTTAAATAGTAAGCCTACCTTCTAGAGCCATTGTTTAAAGCCACATTTGTTTGACTCTAGGTAAATTGCTTGGAAGAATTTCTTGTGATATACTTGTAAAAATGACTGAGAACATACACTTTTAGTGTTGTTTTAGGGTTATGATGCAAATTTGATGTGTGTTGAGTTTGTATTTCATTTTCAAGCAAGAATCTTCTCTGACATATCTGATCAAAGACATTAAACTTTTAAAAACCTAAAAAATTTGAAAATTCAACTTTGATTGGTAAAGTGACGCGTATGATCATTTGAACGATGCCTACAAATAGTTTTGTGATGCGTAAGAAACTAAAATGACACCTACAAACAGTTATGTGCCGTGTAAGAAATTGAAACGACGCCTGCCAGCAATCAAAAACCATGTAAGTCACTGGAAAGTGTTGCTTGGAATCAATTCAATAATGCCTATCAATAGGAAAATGTTGCATACTAACTGCAGAGTGTCATGTACAGTAATTCTAATTAACATGTGCTATCATTAAAGTGATGCATACACAACAGGAAGTGATGCCTAGAAACAAAGAAGGGAAAACTGTGGACATTTACCGAGGGTTTGAAAACAAGATACCTACATTTGTTTATACCCTTTTGGACATTTTATCTCTATGTACTTTCAACTTGATCAGAATCCACCATTTTTGGACATTTTACAAAGTCATCCAAGGATTGATCATTTTAAGAAAATATAAAAGCCTAAGATCTTTATATAATATATGTTCATGCCAGCTTTTACATGATCTCATTATATCAAGTCTACCCTGCAACCCGACGAATCCTATCTAAGGAAGGAGTGTCCTTTTCTGAGTGATAACATTACTTCTTCAAGACCCTTGCAAGAACCTATAAAGGAGATGGAGCCAACAATGTCCTTTCCATTTGGCAACATGGACCCCGATCAAAACAATCATGTAAACAAAGATACAAACAATAATGGAGGAGGAAATGTTGATCCTAACAACGAAGGGTCAAACAACAATAACAATGGAGGAGGAAATATTGACCCTAAAAACCAAGGGTTAAACAATAAAAATCTTTGAGTAAATCTTGACCCTAACAACCAAGGGTTAAATAATAATAACAATGGGGGAAACATTGACTCTAATGATGAAGAAGAAATTGATGAAAAGGTCAATGAAGCCATGCAAAGTCCTTTCTTCATGAAGCTCATGGAAAAAGTGTTGGAAAAGGAAAAAGAAAAGTACTTCCTAGACCTAGCACAAATGCGTCTCAAACCTCCCTATGACTATGTTGTCAATCAACTTAAGAAAAAAGAAGCTGAGGCTAATCCTATTGATATCATGAATAAACAATTCAAAATCTTCCAAATGCAATTAGACATGATGAAACAAAGTGGGGTTCCTAAACCCTTTGTGTCCTTTTCCATTTGATAAGTCATTAATCATGGTTTCATTCCCAACTAATGCTATCTTTCCTAAATATGAAAAATATGAAGGAGCAACTAATCCTCAAGATCACTTAAGGGAATTTTGCACATTGAGCCTAGAGTTCATGCATGGTACGACTTACTTCATAAGGTTATTCCCTATAAGTTTAGGAGGCATGACCATGGAGTGGTTTTCAAAGTTACCCTCCGCCATCTGAACCTTTGAAGAGTTGACCTCCAAATTCATGACTCATTATTCCTACAATATCAAACATGAGGTTACGATGATAAATTTATGTAATACCAAGCAATGAGAGGTAGAAGGATTCATACTTTTCTTACAACGATGGAGAGCGGTATTTTCTAGATACCCTTGAAGTGTACCTAAAAAAGAGAAGATGGATATATTTATTAATAGCTTGACTAATGATATGAATTACCAGTTGAGACTACAATGTCCTAGGTCTTTCCAAGACCTAATTGAGAATGGGGTTACCAGAGAAGAGGTATTGATCAAAAGTGGAGAACTAAAGCTTTATAAGAACAATAACAACAATACCTCTAATAACAACTAAAATAGAAATCCTCCTAACAATAACCAGTTTTGGATGAGAAATAACAATAAAGGAGTGGTGAATGATGGAGTTGTAGAGGCTAACAATTTGAAGGCGACCCCTTTCAATCTTACCAAAGGATTTTCTCAAGCTAATAATGTGACCTAAGAACCCAAGGTACCTTTCAACAACAACAACAACAATAAAAACTTTGGGAACAATCAAGGGGCTAATAAACCTAAGCCTTTCTTTACACCAACTCCTAAAAGAAAATTCACACCTTTGGGTGAACCCCTTGAGAAGGCATTAAGAACCCTCATTGCTAATAAGCTTATTGACTTACCTAGAGCTCAACCATATGAACCACAAATCAAACCTACATGGTGGAGTGAGTCTAGTCATTGTGAATACCATAGAAATCAAGGACATAAGACAAATTATTGCATGCATTTGAGACATGTAGTGCAAGACCTAAATGACAATGGTGTGATAAAGGTAGAAGACCCTCAAAAAAATGAATATCACACAGCCTTTAAGACTCGTTTCTAAAAACATGAAAAAGGTGAATCTTCCAATTCAAACAATGGAGGGAACAATGGCAACAATTCGAGAAGCAACAACAATGTAAACTTTGCCCATACCTATGACAATACTATTAATGCCCTATCCAGACATAATAGTACTATCAATGTTGTGGTAATCAAAGAACAACCTATTCAAGATTCCTCAAATGTTGTAACTAGGGGGCAAGCAAAAAGAGTTACCCTACAAGGAAGTGCCCCTAAAACTTTTGGTCTTACTTCAAAAATTACTTTGGCTAAACCAACATCTTCTTCAATACGGCCTTATAGTTTGGTGGACCAATTGCATAAAACTCCAGCACAAATCTCTATTTTGGATTGGTTTAAATTATCTCCTAATCATAAGGAAATATTAGAAAAATACCTAGTGGAAACCAATGTTCCTATAACTTTGGAGGAGGATAAGGTTCAAAATATGGTGGGATATCTCATAGCTACTCATTGTCTTTCAATCTCTAAACAAGATGACATGTCTATTACCCACCCTCAAAATTTACCCTTTCATATAGAAGTGTTAATCCAAAGGCATAGGGTTAAGAGAGTTCTCATTGATGGGGGAGCTAGTCTCAATATTTGTACATTAGACCTTGTCAAGTCTTTAGGGATATCTGAATGATCTATTGACCCTAAGAAGCTACAAATCACCATTAAGGCATACGATGAGGAAGAAAGGTCTTCAAAAGGAATTATTGTTTTACTTATCCAAGTGGGACCTATCAAAAAAGATACCATATGTCAAGTTCTCGACATGAAATTAACTTATAATATCCTATTGGGAAGACCTTGGAATCATGAGATGCAAGAGGTACCTTCTACCTATCACCAATGCATCAAATTTCCACATAGAGGTGAGGAGATAACAATTGGAGGAGATTCTAATCCCTTCCAATATTTCAACACATTGAAGCCAAGTCATGAATTATTTATTCCTCACAATAGGGAAGGATTCATCCCTAATGATGCTATTGAAGAACCCAACAAGGAAAGTTTCAAGTTGACATCAAATGCTACTTGCATCTCGAACCCTAATCAAACTAACTCAACTACAACAACTAAGGGAAAGGAAAAGATGAGTTATGAGGGTCAAAATTCACATGATAATTCAGTTAAGACTTCTACATTGAGAATGGAAACTTCAAAACCTACCAAGGAAAAAAGCTAAGAAGGATCAATATCAAAAGATGAGTGAATTGATGCACACCTTTGAAAAACAATGTAAAATCAACTCCAAGGGAGTGGGTGAATATTGTGTTTCCCTATTTGATTTACCAACCTCTCCTAGGACACATGGGAATCCATCAAGTGCTCATCCCCCACACAAATAAAATGCTAATTTTGTAAGAGAGAGTGATAAATATGCCTTAGAGAAGGAGGATAATGAAGTACTACAATGCCTCTATAAGGAAGAGGACACTTCAAATCATTTTATGGAAAGGGTACAACACATCAACATTCAAACTGATCAATATGGGAAAGGGTGTCAAATCATGTAAAAAATGGGATATAAGGGAAGAGGACCCTTAGGAGTTTGAAATAGAGGATTATTAGAACATATTGAACCATTTTGGAGAGTAAAAGAAGAGAAAGCCGGAATAGGTTATCAACATAAAGGAGAAAGTTCAAGTCCAATGCATGATTCCCATGAACCTGTGCACATGGTTAGTTCCAAAAGTGATGATGATTCTAGAGATTATGAGTGGGATTAATTTTCCGAAGAGTCTTGTCATGACATAGAAGTTGATGTTATTCACACATATACAACTATTCCCAATGTTACAAGTCAAGAAAATGAACATCAAGGCTCGAATTCTACACAAGTGTCAAGTGAACCTCAAGAATCCAAGATAAGACAAGCATCTAGGACTAGTCAATGGGTAGGTGAACCTTGGGTACCTTCGTGGGGGGGGGGGGGGATTCAAATGTNGGGGGGGGGGGGTGATTCAAATGTTGTATTTAATCCACATGCATTATTTCCCATGGAAATCAGCAAGGCCTCTCGTGAAGGAGACTTTGATCCAACTTCCATGGAACATCTTGAGGAAGCCCATGTCATAGACCTAAGCAATACAATGTACGAAACTTCAAATGAGGTCATGTCCTTAAACCCTTTGAATGAAAATTTTCCAAATGAATTCTTATCCTTAATGCACCCCGAACTCATTAATTGGGAATTATCCAAACCAAATGACCTATTATACTTTCCCAATGACCTTGCAATGGCCCAATACCTAAATCCGGTTGAGCCATCTTCTTCCACCAATGAATACAATCTGGACATGATGATAGAAGCAGGGGTCCAACCTCTCAATCCACAAAATAAAAGAAAAAAATTTTTAAAAAAAAATGAAAAGGTCGAGTGGTGAAAACCACCATGTGGCAGTGCTAGAACCTAAAAAAGTCAAAATATTGGATGTTTCCAAAGGTGAAAATACAATTGTGGCACCTAAGGAACAGAGGTTGGATGCCCTATCCAAACATGAAGATAAAAGATCACGCATCCTTATTGAACCAAAAGATAAAGTTAACATTGGCATCGAAGAGGATCCTAAGTTTGTTCATTTAGCAACATCTTTGAGTCCATCAGAAAGGAAGCAGTTCATCGAATTCTTTCAATAAAATCAAATTAACTTTGTGTAGTCTTATGTTGAAATGCCAGGGTTAGATCCAAGTTTCATAATGCATCATTTAAATGTGAAACCCGGTGTGAAGCCCATCAAGAAAAATTTGAGAAAGATACACCCTCATGTGGCACTTTTAGTAAAAGCAGAATTGGACAAGCTTCTCAAGGTTGGATTCATAAGAGTAATTGCATATGAAAAATGGATATCCAACATTGTACTGGTCACAAAGCATGATAAATCTATTAGAGTTTTCACAGATTTAGAGATCTTAATCTTGCTTGCCCAAAAGATGATTTTCCACTACCTATCATTGATACAATAGTGGACTTAACAACAGGTCATTCTATGCTTTCCTTGATAGATGGATTTGGTGGATACAATCAAATCTGAATTGCACCTGAAGACCAAGAGAAGACAAATTTTACATGCCCACGGGGAACCTTTTGTTGGAATGTGATGCCCTTCGGTCTCAAAAATGCCGGAGCAACCTACCAAAGAGCAATGACTACCATCTTCCATGATATGATGCATACCTTTTTAGAAGACTATGTGGATGATATTCTAGAAAAATCACATGAAAGAAAGGATCACTTACCAATATTAGACAATATTTTCACAAGGCTAGAACAATTCAAAGTGAGACTCAATCCAAAGAAGTGTTCTTTTGGGGTACAATCCGACAAACTCTTAGGTTACATTATTTCTACAAAAGGCATTGAAGTAGATCATGAGAAGGTACAAGCAATAATGGACATAGAAATTCCTGAGAATATTAGCCAAATGAGGTCTCTTCAAGGAAGACTTCAATCTATAAGGAGGTTCATCTCCCAATTGGCAGAAAAATGCCATTCATTCACAAGGTTGCTATATAAAGACACTATTTTTACATGGGATGAAGAGTGTGACAAAGCTTTCACATTGTTAAAAACATACTTGGTGAATCCACCTATATTAATGTCACCTATTAAAGGCAAAAATTTGTTACTTTACATATCAGCAACAGAGAAATATTTAGGGGTTCTATTGGCACAAGAAGATAATGAAGGAAAATAAAGAGCTATTTACTACTTGAGTAGAAAATTGATAAAGTGTGAATTGAACTATAGCTTCATGGAAAGGGCTTGCCTAGCTGTGGTATTTGCCTCTTAAAATCTTAGAAATTACATGTTGATGCATAAAGTGAAGTTAATTGCCAAGATTGATCGTTTGAAATATCTCCTTAGTAAAACAGCCCTAATAGGAAGAATTACAAAGTGGGCGATGGCGCTTAGTGAGTTTGACATTGAGTATGTGTATAGGAAAGAAATCAAGGGACAAGTAATTGCTGATCAGTTGGCCAAACATCCTTTAGAATCTACACATCCAATTAAAGTGGAATTTATTGATTCAGAGATTGTTAATGTGGAAGCAAAGACATGGACTTTATATTTTGATGGATCCTATACTCAAAGTGGTTCAGGGGCAGGAATTCTTTTGATAACACTGCAAGGTTGCACAATTCCAAAATCTTAAAAACTATTGTTTCCTTGCACAAATAATATTGCTGAATATGAATCTTTGGTCATAGGTCTCAAAATTCTTTGGAATGGAATGTCACAAAATTACAAGTTTATGGAGACTCTCAATTAGTCATCAACCAAGTCAATGATGAATACAATACCAAAGATGAAACATTGATGCCATATAAAAGGCTGGTGGATGATTGGAAGAAATATTTTGCTTTGATTAACTTTGAGGAAATTCCAAGGGAAAAAAATAGAGTAGCCGATTCAATGGCTACTTTAGCTTCATTACTCCGAATGCCTGATCAGAATGCGAGGTATAAATTCTTGGTGCAAGAGTTAGCAAAACTGACATTTGACTTACCCGATACCCAAATAATTTCCCTTCTTATTGGACATGACTCACCTTGGTATGGACCAATTTATACTTATCTTAAAAACCAAACCTTACCTTTGGACCAAACCCGAGCCCAAAACTGACATTTCATAAGACAATCGGCTCGTTATGCCATCCTATCAGACACATTGTATCGTAAGGTTCTTGATGGAATGCTCCTTAGATTTCTAGAGAAAGAGGAATCTAGGTTTGCTTTAAGAGATGTCCACGAGGGGATTTTTGGGTCACATTCTAGTGGATTAAATTTAGCAAAGAAAATCCTTCGCATGGGGTATTTTTAGAAAACCTTAGAAAAAGATGCTTGTCAATTTGTAAAAGTTTGTGCTAAATGCCAATATCACGTACAAGAATTACATCCATTTGTTACACCATGGCCATTTTATCAATGGGGTTTTGACTTAATTGGCATGATTTGCCCACCATCTTCTAATGGCCATAAGTATATCCTCACAGTGACAGAATATTTCACTAACTGGGTAGAGGTCGTTCCTTTGACAACTGCCACAGGGAAGTAGATTTCCATGTTTATCCTTAATCACATTATTTTTTGATATGGTATTCCTCATGCTTTCATTATGGACAATGGAAAGAAATTCAAGAACAAAGATGTGGATGAACTTTGTGAAACATTTCATATTATTCACCATTCTTCCTCCATTTACTATCCTCAAGGTAATGGACAAGCCGAAGCTACAAACAAGAATATCCTCACAATATTGAAGGGATCGGTTGATAAGTCAGGAAGAGATTGGAATATTCAAATTAACCCGGCATTGTGGGCCTATAGAACTAGCATCCATACACCAACAAGAGCTACACCATTTTCCTTGGTTTATGGGGCCAAAGTTGTTCTACCCTTAGAATTTGAAATACCATTCTTAAGAGTGTCACTCCATGGATTTATTAGCGATGGGGATTATAGGGTTGCCCAACCTCAACAATTGGAATTTTTGGAAGAACACCAAACACAAGCATATGATTATTTGAAAGTGTATCAGAATCAGATTTTAAGAAACTACAACAAACATATCAAACCAAGATCATTTCAAGTGGGAGACTTAGTGTTAAGGGAAAACCTTAAAAATTAGGTAGATAGGGAAAATAAAGGAAAATGGTAAGCAAATTGGCTTGGTTCTTTTGTAATTTTTTCTTCTTTTGGAATGGGAACATACAAACTAGCTGATTGTGAAGGGGATGAGTTGCAAGAACCCATTAATAGCATCCATTTAAAGAGGTTTCATACCTAATCAGATGAAACAGAATAAAAGGAAAGAGTATCAAATGAGAGTATCTGATGAGTTAGCATCTTCTTTGTACATGAGAAAAAGTAAAAATCTGCAAAAAAGGAGAAAAGGATCAAAATACAAAAAATCAGAAAGTTTCAAACAGCCAAAAACATCTGAAAAGAAGAAAAATCAGAAAAATGGAGAAAATTGACCATGAAGAAATAAAAAACATTGCAAAATAAAAAAAATATTGTCTTGGTGCAAACCTAGCAAATAGGCGCCTTGATGATAAAAAAAAATACAAAAAAAAAAAGAAATTTTTTTTTTTGAAAAAGAGAAAATTTGCCTTGGTGAAAACCTAGGAATAGGCACCTTGGTAAAAAAATAAGAAAAAAAGAAAAAAAAAGAGAAAAGAGAAATAATCCCAAAAGGTGAAAATATGGAAATAGGCGCCTTTTGTCCCTTAGGTCTTTCCTAGTCACATTTGTACATATTTCCTTTCACCGACTCATTTGTACATATCCTCATTGCATCCATCATTTGTGCATAAGTCATCATAAAGCCTTTCAGCTACATTGTTGCATTCTCATTTGCCCTAAGTTTCACATTGATCACATTTATCACTTGGGGGCACACATCATGGATTTTGGTATCAAACGGATTCAAAAGTACAATATCTTGATCACACAACAGAAGTAGATTTTCAGATTCAGAGGAGAGATATTTTGCAACCTTTGATGGATATCATTGTTCAACCCTAAATAGTTTGATCCTACAACATGATCCTTGAGTTTCATTGACTTATTTTATCAGGGTTAAAAATTTACAATACCTTAAATGATCAGAATGTTTGGAATTCTTTTTGAAAATCTAGATACATTGTGATACACTTGAGATTTTTGATGAGTTTTTCATTGACTTTTTTGAGTCATGTCTTTTTAGCTAATCGATGATGTTTCGAATAGGTTGGTGATGATGGAGACATGATTTTTTCTTGGCTTTTGTGTGACTGTTTTGACGGAGATTCTTTAACTTGTGTGAATTCATCTAAACAAATGGTCATCAAAGAACCATCAAGGAAATTCATATAGGTAGAAGGATTAACCTTTGTTTGTTTATGCAAAAGGATACCTTGGCTATTTAGATCTTCAATAGCTTAATACCAAAATCCACTTGCAACATTGAATCCATTGAAACCGGTATTCATACTCCCATAGTTGGTCATTCAACTAGTGAGGGTTGTACTAGGTTCCTAAGAGAGGTTACCAACTGAGATGAAAGTCATATTCATATTCTTATGGTCGCAGTGGCACCAGTAAGGATTGTATCGATTCCTAGTTCTACAATGCTCAATGATGAAAATATCTCTTTTGTAGTTCTTTCACAAAAATCTAGTGACCTTTAGTTGTATTGCATTGCATATTCGTGTTAGATTAACTGTATAATTTAGAATAATTTTTCCAAGTGCAAGGGGGTTCATCATTTTTGGGGGTTACATTAAAATTTCAATTGTTTCAAATCAATTATGTGAGATTATGTTTTGCATTCATAGCATTAAATCATTAATCATTATTTTTCCATATTTTGAGAGATAATCCAAAGAAAAGATACATTAATCATTATTCATTTATCCTTCATCCTTTAGAATTGCATTTCATAAACTAAGTTGCATACATCAAAATCTATAAAGATAGTTGCATTCATTTTACCATTACACTAAGTATTGCATCCATATCATTGCATTGCATAAACCATACATCAAAATTAAAATCAAAATCATATAAAAGTAGTTGCATAATCATCATTTGCATCCATATATCTATGTCATATTCTAAGACATTGCATCTATAGCATAAATAAATAAAAAGTAAGTGCATCATAGACATCATGTAGACATGCATATAAAGACATCTCACATTATCAAATCAACATCAAAGGGAAATCAATCAAAGAGCATAATAGATAAATGTCCATCATCAAATGTCTATAAAAATTACATAGACAAAATGATCCATACATCAAATCCTGATCAAAACTCCATATGATACATCAATGCAATATCTGGATACCAAGCTCATATCTATCTCAAGACCCAGCCGGCCGGGCACTTGATCCATCTCCAGTAGCACCTGATCCATCCCTTGACCCATCGGGACCCCTGTCACTTTCTCTATCTTGAGTGGAAGGTGGTACCTGACTCATGCTAGCACTCATTAGTAACTGAACCATCATAACCAAGAACTGTTGTAACATCGTAGTCACCTGATCCATCTATCCAGTAATTGTAGTCATCCCTTCCTGTAACCCTCTCACATCCTGTACTAATATATCAACAATAGGGGGAACTAGAGGTGCTTGTGGTTCCTGTGGCACTAATAGTACCTATGGTATCACCTGTATCCAACGAGAATTCTAAACCTATGCTGCACTAACCTCTGGATCTACCTAAGAGGGTACCTGCCCCTATCTCTATGGAGATGTTGACCTTTGTTGATCTGGACCCTGTAAAGGAACCTGCCTAGATGCCTATACTTGTCTATGTCTTTGTCTAGCCCAAGCTACAACTGGAATGGCCTAAACCTGTCTTTGCATCGATACCTATACCTACCTCTGTATAGGCTATCTAAACCCACCACCTTGAGCTCTCACATGTCCATCCCCCATCCAAGGTCTTGCAGCTCTCTGTACTCAAGGATTCCTAAGTACTCTCTACCTCTGGGATCTCCTTCCACCATCACCACCATCATCTCCATCTCCATATTCAATAGAAAACTCATTAACATCAGGAATAGACTCTGCCAGATCCATGAATCTAGTAAATCTATGCCAAGAAAACCACTCTTGATACTCAGTGGACATACCTGTATCAGCCACATGCTCCATCATATCCCATCTAACATGGCCTAACTGATTAATCTCTGCATGTGCAAACTAATAATCAACCTGATCTCCCCACTTGGATCACTCTTCTTGTACTCTCGCATACAATGCCATACCCTACGACATATCCTACACATGACCATACTGACGAAGAACTCTCCCAAAGTAGAATCTCTCTATACAAAGTGGTGATCAACCAATCATCCACTAAGGGGAAAACATATATGGAAGATCATCATCATCCTCTCTCCATCCCTCATAGCCCAAGTACGGTCTCCATACGATCTGATCAATATCATTGATAGTCTGACGCTAGAACTCAACCTTGCCCAGACGATGCTGGACAATCATGCCATCATATAGAAAAGTGTAGGGATATCCACGACCTCGCACTCGTGTTGATATAGGTCTGGTGATCAGGATATGATCCCAGGTCCATAGCTATAATAACACTGCACCTATAGATATATTCATGTTGTGCCTGTATACAACCTTGTGTAAATCATGATATAACTGGGCTAGCACACAAGATCCCCAATCTAATCTCTGAGGATGAGCGATCAAGTCCTCTAGAATGTGGCCCCATCCAATTGAAAAGCCATTACCTCTCTTATCTAGTAAGAGATGTCCTCCAATCATGGCTCCTAGCAAAGCTGGAAAAGTAGGGAATGAAGCAAACTATGCCCATGTAATGCTATCATCACCAATAGTGGCATCTCTAAAAACCTATCTACATGCGCTACCATCATAGACCTGATCGTAGTAAACCTGATCTCCACAGGTTGGGATCCTTAGCAATCTATATACATCCTCTAGTGTGATGGTCATCTTGTCGAGGGGTAGATGGAAAGTATTATGGTCAAAGTACCAATGCTCTGCCATAGATGTCAATAAACCTTGGTTCAACTAAAACCAAGAAAGATCGAGAAGGAATCTGAGCCCACATGTCTCAATCATCCGTCTCTCTGGAGGGGTCAACTCATCCACCAGATTGAAGACCCAAGATGCTACATTTCGTACATATAACTTATGGAAATGTGCCTACATTTTGCAAACAAAGTGAAGTATATTAGTATCTTTCTATTGGTGGATCATTCTAAGTCAATCAAATCTATCTTTGCTCTTTCTGAGCACATTAACCTATTGTTCCTGACCTCTAGATCTTGAGAATGGATCAATTTGAAATATCTTTTAATCAATTTGATTGATACATCAAACATTCATTGGTATGATTATTCTAATATCTTAAACACTAAGTAACATCATGGAATCACATCTTTTTAGCTTGGCAATCAATCTAGTCATCTAGACGATCAATCAAAGACAACTTGTTCTATTCTAAATCAGGTTTTCATCACATATCATTGTACGCATCATTTCAATAAGCGAAAGCATCATTTCACACTACGCATCATTGAAAACATCATACACATCATTTAAAGTGTCAGAGGCATTTCTTTATAGTATACGTGGCATTTGCAAATCCTACGCGTCATTCAAAATATGCTATGCCTCATTAAAATCTTAAATTTGCAAAGGGTTTCCTATGCATCATTTCAAACATGGGGGCTCACATTTTGACCTAACTGCTATGCAATTTTTAACACTTCATACATGTTATTTCAGTGCGTAGATGTGGCATTTCACTATCCTATGCATCATTTAAAAGCTCCTAAGCGGCATTTTGCTAAAACTAATTTAAAAAGCATCAGAAATAACAATAAATGCTATCAAAATGAGAAATAAATGCATCAAGAAGGATCAAATCACTCACCAGAGGTCCGTATTCTAGAGGTCTCTGATAATGGTGCACTCTCTCAAATCGATGCTCTTAGATAGGGACCACCATTTCTCTCAATCATAGCAGAATCAAAGCAAAATCTCAATAGTAAAAAGTGAAAATGAATAGTAAATTTGTGTTTTTCAACCTATTTAAGCTATTTTAACCTAATTTTGGAAAGATTTTTACCTCTCAGAACCTAAATCTGCATTTTTTGCACACTAGGGAATATTGTAATCTTATCATCATTATTTTTTATGTTTTTAGAAATGAAATCATTTAGATCTACTTTTTTACATCATTCCCATCATATTAACATTGGGACATCAGAATGTTTTCATTTTTGAGGGATCATATATCATCAGATCATCAAATCAGGGTATCTATATCAAATTTGGGGCATTAAAATCTCAAAATTTTATCAGTGGGGCATTCTGCATCAAATAAAATTAGAGTTTCAAATTAGAGTTGTGAATCAGGTTTTCAAATCAGATCAGTGCATCAAATCAATCAGGTTATCAGTTATCAGAGTAATTTTATCAATCAATCAATCAGTATCAAATCAGTGATAAGGACATGCAATTTTCTTTGAATCAATGCACTTCACACATCAATTCAAAGAGGGGCATTTGTAGACACCCAAAATTGACCAGGTGTCTTAGTATCATCAAAATCTACAAATCTCAGCAAAATGTCATCAAAATGCTCAAAATGCTTCAAAATGGATCAAAATCAATTAAATGGGCATTTATCAATTAAAGTGGATTAAATCAAAATAAAATCAAGGGATTAATTAATGATGACATACAATAATAAATTACAAGCCTAAAAGGATCAATCAAATTATGCAATTGATTTTAATCAATTAATTGTATAGTTTAAATCAAAAATCAAATTGAACCTATTCCTTACATGGCTAAATTAATTAAATGATTGAATTAAATAAATTTCTAATATCTTTTCAACACAAATAAAAGAGCCGATAAGAATTGAGAACACACTTGCACATGGATCACTCCAATTTTGCATCTCAACCTCTCATTTACCCTTTTAAATCTCATCCACTCATTTTGTCCCACCCATTGAGGACAACATTTAAATGGTCCCCTTATTTGAAACCATTTGAGAGATCAAACTCAACCAAGGATTAACCCATGATAAATTCACTCTACCCCCTACCCTTGGGATTTTACTATATATATAAGCCATTTTCAAGCATAAAGGGATCCTAGAAAATTTGAATGCATATCATCACCACTATAGGAAATTTAAGAGCAATTGAGAAATATCTTGAGTATTTCGAGAACAAATTGTGAGATTTGAGAGCATATCATGAGCATTTGAGTTCATTTTTCATATCATCTTTGAGAGAATTGAGCTAGATTAGGCATTATTTTATCAATTTTACATTCTAGGAAGGTCACTAGTAGAGATTAAGGCTGAGAGATCTACTTGCAAAGCCTAGTTAGAGAACCATGGAATGTTATGGATGTTAAATGCAATTCTTTAGATTAATTTGTTTATTTCTTTCCATAGAATTGTAGCTAATTGTCCTAATTTCATGAAGGTGTATTAACTCACACACACTATGCATGGTCGAAGAACAACCCACCTAGAAGTTATTCTTTGACGGCTCCTACACATCACACGGTTCTAGGGTAGGAATCCTTGTTGTTACCCCACAAGGTGACTATATCCTGAAATCATTCAAACTGAGATTTCCTTGCACTAACAATATAGCAGAATATGAAGCATTAGTTGCAGGGATTAGCATGGCCATTCAATGGAACATAACAAATATCCAATTCTTTGGCGATTCTCATTTCATCATAAAGCAAGTGTTAGATGAATTCCAAATGAAAGATGATAAGTTTCTACCTTACAAAGAGATGGTAGACAAAATGAAGGAGCATTTCATCAATCTGCAAATCACCTAAGTGCCACATCTACAAAACAAAGTTTCCAATGCTATGGCTACAATCAGATCTCTTCTAGATATAAGACATGATGCAATGCAGTATGAGTTCTTGGTTGAGCAACTTCATGCGCCAACTTACGATAGCGATGACATTAATTGATTCTATGTCTTGGGGTTCCTCAGTCCCCATAGTACCATGACATCCATGCTTATCTAAAGAATGGTATCATATCCCCTCATCTACCCAACACCCAACACAAAAACCTTATTCAAAGAGCTTCCCTATACACCATTGTAGCCAACACCTTATATCATTGCGGTTATCACAATGTTCTCTCTAGGTGTTTAGATGAAACTAAAGCTGCCTAGGCATTACGAGAAGTGCATGTTGGAATCTACGGTGCCCAAATGAGTGGCATGGTCCTAGCTAAACAACTTCTTAGAATCATGTATTATTGGCCTACCATGGAGCATGATGCTTGTGAATTTATAAAGAAATTCTTACCATGTCAGCAACATGTGAATTTGATCCATGCACCAACACAAGAGCTACATCCCATTGCGCCTTCTTGGCCATTCTTATGTTGGGGTTTTGACCTCATTGGTAAAATCACTCCCCTATCCTCTGAGGGACACAAATTTATCATCACAACAACTGAATACTTTACTAAGTGGGTTGAAGCAATCCCACTTACCCTCACGACATGCATCCGAATATCCAAGTTTATCCTATACCACATTGTTTTCCACTTTGGCATTCCATCCACCATTTTCACAGATCACAGCTCGCCATTTGAAAATCAACATATGGTTGATCTATGTGCACACCTCCACATCCATCATCGCTTCTCTAGCCCATATTTCCCACAAGGTAATGGCCAAGTTGACGCAACCAAAAAACACTTCTAAAAATCCTAAAGAAGGTTTTCAATGATGTTGGTCATGACTGGAACCTCCAAATTAATCTCACCCTTTGGGCCTATCACACTTCATTCCGCACTCCCACAAGCAACACTCCATATTGCCTTGTCTACGGTTCCAAGTTTGTCTTACCAATCGAGGTCGAACTACCATATTTATCGGTATCTCTCAAAGACCTAATCATAGATGAAGACTACAAAGTAGCAAGACTCACATAGCTTGATCTCCCCGATGAAAAGTTCCAACAAGCATATGACCACCTAGTCGTATATTGGAATAGATTAAAAAGAAGCTATAATAAGAAGATCCACCCACGCTAGTTCCAGGTAGGGGACTTTATGCTCAAAGAGAATCATACAGTGGGTGCTAATTGAGAAAAGAAAGGCAAGTTTGAGGTTACTTGGCAAGGCCCATATATTGTTACTACATGCTTTGAATCTAGGGCATATAAGTTATCCACTCCTAAAGGAGAACCTCTGAATGTTCCAATCAACATCATTCATCTCAGACACTTCTATGCATGACAACTTCTTATCTCAGTTATCTAAAAAATCCAAAAACATTGAAAAATTTCCTAAAGAAACCATTGTCTTGGTGAAAATCTGGTAAACAGACACCTTGTTGAAAGAAAAAAAATAAAAAAGAGAAAAAAAAAAGAAGAAAAAAACTCAAGAAAAATTAATCGTCCAATGGTGAAAACTTGGCAATCAAGCACCTTCTACAAGTATGTGTGGTGAAAACCTGGCAAATTAGGTGTCACATGTAGTGGGCCATATCATTATCTATCAAAATCTTATTCTCCTCCATCTCATTCATTTCACTCCACTTTTGCCTAATCATTACCTATAATTCCTAGATGTTCGATTATCGTTCGCATCAGTCAACATTAGTCCTCCTATCCTACATTTTGAGCTTTTCTACATATTAGTCCTGTATATACTCTTCTATAGAAGTTGTATATCTTTGTCATCCTATCCCAATCCATAAACTTCATTCTTGTACATATCTTGTTTGTAATCGTCCAGTCTTGAGTCTGGTCTCGCCTGTGCATATTTCACGTTCTCCGTCGGTCTCCTTGTAGAAAGTGATCTAGTTTCAATTTCGAATCCTGTGCTTTAGCAAGTTCCTTATGACAAAATCTTGTTTTAGCAATTTGATCATCATCACATCTTTGGCCAATCATATTCACACTTGACATCTCCATGGAAATGGGTCCTTGAGGATGTATCCTTCCTCTTGTGGACCTAAATCCAATCATCTTTCTAGAAATGGGTCCTTGAGGATGTACCCTTCCTCTTGTTGACCTAAATCTAGATCATCATCATCACTAGATTCTTGTAGGATTTATCCTTCCTCTTGACCTAATCTCAATCCAATAATCATCCCATATCATTGATCTCTCTGGCAAAAGGCATCTTGTAATTGAATTTCTGATCTTGAAATTTGATTTTGGTTCTTGGTTATCATTCCTAATTCTCTCGATTGTTCTCCTCCCTAAAGTTGCCATGATTCTTTATATCATGGTATGCTGCTAATGGATGCACCTGGGATAGGGAACTTGATCTTTTTTCCTTTTTTTTCTTGTGATTCAGTCAGATATGATCCTTGCATGTATGTTATTCATTTGGGTTCACATGCTGTACTTTGGAAATTTCATTTACTTGTGGGCTTTTCCAACATCATTTCCACTATGGCTCTATTGAGACTCATGTGTAATGATGGGGAAACCCCCATGTGTCTTTTGTGTCAGTCCCCAGAAACACCGGTGACAAGGCCTCATGTTCCTAGTAACCTTTGCATGGTCTCTAGCATTGCTATATCAAAATAAGTGCTCAAACTACATGGTGGTATTCCATTCCAAAATACCCCTCGCTCAAGCTTCAAGTAAAATCCCCCCCCACCAACTCCCCAGAAAATCAATCCCTTTTATTCCAATCAAATCCCATCTCAAACGTAACCCTTCATCCTTAATGCAAACCTGACTATCCAATCCCTCATTCCTCTATCCCCCCTTCCTTTTTCTTCTATCTTGTCTCTCCTGGCCGTCTTTTTGAAATGTCGCCAGGGCTTCACCTTTTCTCCCTCTTTCCCTCTCAAGGGGGCATCATCTTGGTCATCCTATTCTAAATCTATCTTAATAGTCACTCTGGGGCAACTTCGTTGCCTACGTCCACATCTTTGCATCGTCTATTGTTTTAAACATCTTCAAAATAGCATTATTATAACACTATGTCAAAGAGGGGCAAAATGTAGACACCTAAATCTGATTAACCTAATTCAATCATATTTAGTTCCTTCTGGGACATATCAACTAAGTAATTAAGCATTAACTAATTGACCTATGTCATCCCCTAGCCCTAATTAATTCAATTAATTGGCTATAACCCTGATTAATTATTAAAAACAACCAATAGCTTAATAATTAATTAAAACCCTATTCCCCTATTATTGAATGAATATGTTATTTATGTAATTCAATTTATTAATATTCCCTTTAACCCCTAACCTAACCTATCAAAACCACGTAACTCAGAGTTCAAACTAATCCCAACCTCTTCACCCATGCTAATCCTAATCCTAAATCCTAATCTTTCCCTAATGATGTCACATTCCTAATCCTTGGATTAGGAATTCAATCCCTTCCCCAAAGTCAAATTTCTCAAGCTCTATCTTATCCCCTCACCCATACCTCATTAAGGCCCTCATTAATGCCTCATTAATGCCCCATTAATGCTTCTTACACTCCTCATTAAGGCTCTTACACCCTCTTTAATAGTCTTATCTCCTAAAGTCTCCTCTCATCCCCTTGGCTCATTTCACTAAATGGTCACATTCCTCCTTATTTTTCAACCCATTCATATTGTGACACTTGTCATCATATGATGCACTTGAAGAAGCACAATCCATGTGCTCTCTTCTTGGTGCATCTGATCCCCTCCTTAGGTTTGCATCCTAACCCTTGATTTCTCACCCATTTTCTATAAAATAAACTTCATTCCTTCACAATATCATCCACTTTCCATGTAGAGTTATAATGCCATTTTCATTCCATAATAATCCATTTTGAAGAAATATATATTCTGAAGCATTGAAGAAATTTGAGCATACATCCTTTTAGCATGGACACATCCAATGAACAAATGGGGTTTGAATGAGCTTTTAGGAGGTTTACACTTCCTATATCATAAGCTTATTTCAGATTTTCATTTATGTCTTAGCATGTGTGTAGATTAGATTTTTAGCAGTTGAATGTTTTGATTTATTTCATAATGTTTGTTGATTAGCTAGATTTCATGGTTTACAGACACCATATGTCTTTCTATTCCACCCAATCCTTTGAAGCTATGCTTGAAGTGGCTTGACTCATCTTTCCTTCTCAAAATTTATCTTAGAAACAAGGCTCTACTATTTTCTCAAAATTTAATGAAAGCAGAAAGAGAAAACTTTACACAATCTAGGCACAATCAACTACATTTATAGCCTATCACATCCGGCTGTTGTTTAACTCACTGAAATTGTATCACACTTGCAGAATCATATCGTTGGTGTCTGCAACTAATGCTACCATTAATTTGAACTTGAGTATCCTTTCTGGAACATAGTATGCATTTTCTTTCCTTTTGGCATTCAAAACCCAGGAATGAGACATGTGGCACCTTGTCATGTACTCATAACATAAACCAGAAATTCAATACCTTCTTCATGAGTGAGCGATAAAGCCTCTTTTGTTATTTAATCATGCACTCACAACATATTCCTCTTAGTTCATGATCATCCGGCGAGTAAATGAGAGCTGTCAATTTCACCTAAATCTTGAGTCGCACACTCAC
The DNA here is from genome assembly GCA_018584345.1 of Thuja plicata. Classification (NCBI taxonomy): domain Eukaryota; kingdom Viridiplantae; phylum Streptophyta; class Pinopsida; order Cupressales; family Cupressaceae; genus Thuja; species Thuja plicata. Next base: position 5,615,253 of record MU226104.1, read on the forward strand.
AACACTTTATCTTATCATCTTTGAACCCGCACGAGTGAGCGACAACTAATCATCATGTTTATATTTTCACTTAGTTGCATACTTGCTACATGAATCTAACTTAATCTTTAACCACCGTGAGTGAGTGATAACCTTAATTGAAATAGGTCATAAGCCACGTCGCTTACTCGCAGACCCAAAAATGTTAACTGCCAAACCTTAGCGAGTGAGCGATGACCTTAATAACCTCCTTGGTCGCTTAATCATGAGCCAAAAAAAATTAATTGAATTTCCTCAGCGAGTGAGCGATAATAACAGATAAAATGATATACAGATTGCTTCATTCACTTGTAGACCCAAATGACCTTGGTTGACTTACCTTAGCGAGTGAACAACAACATAAAATTGTGTGTTGGTTACTTACTCGCAAGCCAAAAGATGTTAAGTAAAAATACATTGCGAGTGAGAAACAACCAACTTTAACACATTTTTATAACCACATCGCTCACTCGTGCATTCAGATTAAAATTTTTCAAGACTTTCACAATTGCTCAACCACATAGAAACCTATCCACTCGCTCACTCATGCGGTTAATTGACTCTTTAACAAAGACTACGCAACCAAACATAAAGGATAACAACTTAAAAGACTAAGCACATTTTATTACCTCTTTTTTATGAAAAGCTACAACTTTACCATAGGAAAATACCACTTTTGAAATATGAAAAATTTCATAATACAGTGATAACACAACCAACCAAGGACTTTACCAACCCTTACAAGTACCCTCCAAACCATGGGAAGCAATTTTAGTGGATTTTTTCATGGGGTTAGAAAGGACTACACATGGATTTGACAACATTTTTGTAGTGGTTGATTGCTTTAGTAAAATGGCACACTTTATTCCATGTAAGAGCACTCATGATGCATCACATATTGCCCAATTTTTTTTTAAACAAATTTTCAGAATTCATGGTTTACCTCAGTCTATTGTCTCAAATAGAGATGCAAAATTTCAAGGTCATTTTTGGAGAACATTGCATAAGAATTTGGGCATCAACTTGCAATTCAGTTCTGCCTATCATTCACAAAGAGATGGTCAGATAGAGGTAGTTAATAGATCCCTGGGAAATCTTCTTAGATGCCTCACAAAATAGTATGCACAAAATTGGGATCTCCTTCTACTACGGGAAGAATATTCTTTCAATGACTCTATAAATAGATCAACAGGTAGAACACCTTTCCAAATAGTTTATGTTCTACATCTAAGGGGACCAATGGAGCTAATAAATCTCCATAAGAATTTCAACACCAGTGCTATAGGGGAAGAACTAGTAGAGATGATAAAATAGATCCAAGAACAAGTGAAAGAAAACTTGGAGCAGACAGTAAGAAGTATAAAGCACACACATATAAAAAGAGAAGAGAAGTACAGTTCTAAATAGGTGACAAAGTGTGGGCTTATATGAGAAAGGAAATAATCCCTAAAGGAAATCATACCAAACTTCAATTGAAGAAGATTGGACCTTGAAAAATCCTTCATAAACTTGGACATAATGCATATGAAATTACATTACCATCCACACTTTCTATTTCTCCAGTTTTTAATGTCGTTGACTTAACCATTTTTAAGAACAATGCAGGTATTGCAGGTGAACAAATAGATAGAGATGACACACAAGGTGAGTGGATTCATCATCTACCTCCCATTAAACCTCTCCTCTTAGAAAATATCCTTCAAACCAAGGTCCTCAAGAAAATTAGAAAGAACACCTACCTGGAGTACTTAGTCAAGTGAAAAGGACTTCCAGACATTGATGTGACATGGATGACTGAATAATATATTATCAAACATGGTTTCACTTTGGACCAACTCATGTCAAGTGGGAACTTGAGTTATCTTTCACCAGGGGAGTATGGTGTAGGAGCCCAACCTCAATGAAGGAATCCTCTACATGTCTTAGAACATTAGGACTTCTTAGTTTGCATTAAGGATCCAATTTTAAGACCTAGTGCCAAGATTCGGTGTTTATGATCCACTTGGTCAACTATGGTTAAAGGATCCTAAAGTATTCACATTTGTGTTATTTTAGTTTTTTTAGTGATTCTTAGGAGTTTTGGTCATTTGGGACCCCTATACATGTGAGCAAACAAAAGTTTCTCATTAAGAGAAAGAAATGAAAAAATACAACATTTGTATAAAAGTTGCATAGCAACGTTTAGTTGAATTGACAACTTTTCAAAAGTTGGTTGTAAAAAATCCTCCCAATCGATCCATGCTTTAAAAGAAGTTTTAAACCTTGGAAGGACTCCTCAAATAGCCCTTTCAAATTGACCAGTTTTCCTGCAAACAACATGTTGTCTAGTTCTGTACAATCCTGTACGGAGTCACCAAGGAGGGAGACCTATGAAATCCTAAATTTGGATGGATTACCTTTCATTTGGGTCTATTTTGAGACTTTGATACCCTGTACAATGAAAATTATAGAGTTTTTGGTGAAAATTGTATGAAAACCCTAGTTACCTAGGGTTTCCTTGAACAAATGTCTTTTTCTCCTCATTCCACTGGTGGAAAACTCTAAAAGTTGGTAAAATGAGGGGGATGTATATATTCCTTGAGATTTCTAAGCCATTTTATAGGTTGGTGGTCGCAGTTAAGATTTTCAAGTAGATTTGGGTTGACATCTCTATGTAGCAACTTGTGAATATAATGTGCATTTGAAGACAAAGGCATGTTGGGGTTGAATCAAGCTCTCAGATTGAGGATTTGGAGCATATAAAACATGGAGACCATCCATGATTTAGTGGTTAGTCTCTACACTCCCTTCTATGGGTAGTTCCTTTGTTAAACTATCCTAATTGGGGTAATTAGGCATGTCAAGACAGTGAGTGTTTAGGAATTTAATGGTGGATTCACAAACCCTGTGTTGGGGTGAAGGTGTATTTTGATAAAGGGTGTCTGAAAATTTCCTTTTTTTCCTTGGTCCTTTGTAAAATTAAGTAGTTGTGGTCTAAAAACTGCTTGCATAGGGCTACAAGGGATTTAGGTGCCTAAAGAAGGAAGTACTATAACGAGAAGTCTAGAGGGGATTCCAATGGTGGAATTGTGTCATGTTGGTCCTCAATGAGACCTAGGAAATTTGATTCAAACACATTCCAAAAATTCCTATTTCCTCTTGTGTTTTACCAAAAGATCATGTACCTGGGTAGGGTCAAGGAGTATGATTTTCCCAATCAACCCAAATAGAAATTTGAATCTATTATCTTGGGAGTATTATAGAAATAAGTAAGTTGATTTATAAGGTGTGGATCCTATGGTAACTATCCCCTCTTAGAGAGTTAAGAGAATTAGTCCTTAGGACATAGACTAAACCATACACTCTGCATCATTAACATACCTTCGTAAGGTAGGCTCAGATCTTTGTTCCTCAGCTTCATTCCAAAAAGGTGTATCATCCTTTTCTTGTTACTCTTATCTTTGTTCATTTTGTTCAGCATGTTCATCTTCCATCAGTGATTGCATATATGTTATCCCATTGTAACCTTTAGGCTTCCTCTTGCTTGCTTCATCAGAAAACTCATCCACTTTTACATTAGCACTCTCAATGATCTTATTTTTCTTCTTGTTTAAACACTTGTAGGCTTTAATCTTAGATAAATACCCCAAAAATATTCCTTCATCACTTTTAGCTTCAAACTTTCCTATGTTTTTATCCTTCTTAATAAAGCATCTACTACCAAAGATTTTGAAACAACTTACAATAGGAGTGTGTCCATACCATAGTTCATAAGGTGTCTTTCCTATTCTTTTCATGATCAAACCTCTATTCAAAGTGTATATGGAAATGCTAACAACTTCTCCCCAAAACATTTGTGTAACAGCCTTTTGTATCATTAAAATCCTAGCACATTCAACCACTTACATGTTTCCTCTTTCAGCTATTCCATTTTGTTGTGGTATCTTAGGAGCAGACATTTGTCTTTTAATCCCTTCTTATTAAAAATAGGAAATAAATTCATGTGATGTAAATTATCCACCTCTATCTAACCTTAAGCATTTCAAGGTCCTAGTGGTTTCCTTTTCCACTCTTTCTTTGTAAATCTTGAACATATGAAAATATTCTAATTTGTCTTTAAGAAACACAACCTATATCATCCTTGAATAATCATCAAGAAACAACATAAAGTACTTATCTCCATAATAAATTTGAGTTATCATAGGACCACATAAATTAGTATGCACCAAATCAAGTATATTCTCAGATGTGTAGCCTTTACTATTGAATGTAGAAATAGTAAGCTTCCCAAATCGATAATCTATACAAACAATGTTATCAGGTTTCACAAGGTAGGGAAGACCTCTAAAAACCTTCTTTTTACTAACTTTGATCAGTTATCAAAATTAACATGACAAAACCTCTTATGCCACAACCAACTATCTTCTACCTTTCTAATCAAGCATTTCTTAACAAATAGATTTAAGTAAAATGAGTTACCTCTTGTCAATCCTCCAATAGAAATCATCATTCCTTTTTTTCTCTTTATCTTGCATATTCCTTCAATGAATTCCAAATCAAATCCTTTCTGATCTAGTTGAGAAACACTCAAAAGGTTGTAGTTTAGTCCTGATACCCAGTAGACATCATCACAATTTGTATTTTCATTCAGTGCTATAGTTCCTTTAACTTTTACCATACATGGGATGTCATTACCAAAATTAACTGATCCTCCATCAAATTATTCAAGCTTAATGAATTTACTCTTGTCACCGGTCATGTGATATGTGAAGCCACTGTCAATAATCCACTTCTCACTATTGTTCATAGTTGATATTAATGCAGTCTCACTACCTTCCATCTTGTTTTCCTTCACAGCAACAAATACAATCTCCTCAGCATCATCATCATCATCTAATTTATCATCTATAACACCTTCCTTAGATAGATAACATGCTTTCTTTCCTTTATCCTTGTATCTCTTATTATTTTCTTTCTTATTGTTCTTAGGGCACCTTGACACAATATGTCCAATCTTACTCCATGCAAAACATTTCAAGGGTAATTTTCCTTTATACTTTCCCTTTCCTCTAGGTAACCTTCTAGCAAACAAAGATTCTAATTCCTATTTTTCTTTTTCCTTAGATATGGTATCATCAATATTACTTCGATAAGATAATAAAGTAGTTTGAATAATAGGCTCATAATTCCTTCTAGAGTTTAGATGGGCATTAAATGTTGCTTAAGTTTTAGGCATGCTGTTATCAAAATTTCTCAATTCAAAGACAATTAACTTTCCAACCAAAGAATCATCAGTATCTGATATAGTCCCTAAAGACCTTACTTATTGTATAGAAGAAACACTAATTTCATAATGTGGCAATAAAGTTCTCAGGATTTTTCTTACCACATCATCTTCAGTGATGGCTCCACCAACTCCTATTATTTTATTCACTACCTCCTTGATTCTCTGACTATATTTCTCAATGTTCTCTCCTTTTGTCATCCTCATGTCATTGAGTTTTCCCTTTAAGTTATCTACCTTAGCATTTTTCACATGAGAATATCCTCCATAGATTTTTTTAATTTTCTCCCACATATCATAAGTAGTGTCAAGATCTTGCACATTGATATATTCTGCATCTGATAAGGTACTTTCTATTGCTTCCATAGTTGTAGTGTGCTCTTTTTTTTTCCTCAACTGATCAACAGACATGGTTCCATTAGGGAGAACATATTGTGTAGTTGCATGATCCTAGTATTGATCACCCATTCCTTTCAGGTACAACTTTATCCTTCCACACCATATTGTGTAACTATCCTTGTTGAAATTAGGATCTTCCTTTCTCATCATCTTGTCAAGATCTTTGCCTCAAGTTGTTAAACTTCTTCTCCAAGGACCAAATCTTTGATACCAATTATTAACCTTACTATGATGATATTACTAAGAGGGGGGGGGGGGGGGGGAATTANGGGGGGGGGTGAATTAGTAATCTACCAATTTCAACATTTAAACACTTTTCACTTATCCATCAAAGCAGCAACTCAACAATCAAATGTAAATGTGCAACCTCAAAACATCCAACACAAAGACATAATATTTTTGGTATCATGGAAACCCAAATTAGGGAAAAAACATGGTGGGGATGGAACCCACAAATCTGTACTCTTCTGAAGTATGCTCCGTGAAAGGCTTTACCCTAAAAAGGGCATTTACATATACATGACAAAATGTAACCTTGTGAGAGGATTTACCTAAAGCTCATAACAAGCATGTACTTCATGAGAGGTAGAATTATAAGAGGATTTAGAAAACTTATTATAGTGCCACCATACATGATGTACAATACAATAAAGAACTATCAGGATCTACTTGACTTGAGGATTTCCAGCACTCTGTTGTAACTGTTGGGAAACAACAGGTAAGATTGATCTATGAAATTGAAATCTCCTTTGCTTAATCATATACTATGTAGCTCTAAAAAAATTCTTAAAATTCTTCTCTAACACTTGACTGGACCACAACCTCTGTCTCTTCTTCCTTCTTCACCAACACACAATCAATAACATATTCACCATCTTCTTTTTTAGTTTATACTACTTTCCTTTTCTCTTAGGTTTCCACCACCATAGAAAACCCTAAAATGTAATACCTTTTCAATCTGACCATACAATCAGCTTCATATCACATATCTCTATATCCAATTTAAAATTTACTTACCGCACCTTTCCATATTCGGATTTAATCAAGAAATTAAATTATTTCATCAAGTATTTTCCTTCTTGACCAATCAGTTTTCTCAAATCATCTTTACACGCGCATCTCAATGATATAACCATTAAATAATTGTTTCCAGTTGTCAATGCATATTCTCTAATAAATCTTGACCAATAACATTTGAGTATAACAATTATTTACATCATTTATACCGATCAAACCGTTAGTCATTTAGAAACTTAATACTTTTCAAATATCATTGTTTATCCTTTGAAATATCCCATATCTTTTTTCAAAATGAATCGTGGTTGTAGGATTTGTATCTAGAAGCTTCAACTAACCTCCAGAAAACAACTGAACACAAAAATAATCAAACACATAACCATAGTAATAGACTTGTCTTATTCCTGTTAATTGTTGTCTTAACAGTTTCACTATCTTTGATCACCTTCACAAAATCTATCTCATCGATCATCACAACAAGTTAAGCTTTACATGTAGCATCCAAAAATTCTTCCAAATATTTTTGTAGAACAAAACCTTAACGTATTTCCATTAGCATGATGTATTCCACAATCATCATTAGTAGTTCATAAAGTTAATAGTTGACATCAATGATAATACCATAACTGGTCATTTCTCAACCATACCTGTCATGTCTCATCATCAAATAATACTCCACTACTCTACCTTACACATATGATCAACCACTTCCTTCACTTCATTTCTCAGCATTAGTTATGTCAACACACTTAACTTCAACAGAAATCACAACTACACTATTTCCTGTATTTATTAGCGTTAGCACAAGAATGAAAGTCAAGAATCAATACAATTAGGCAAGGATTAACTAACTGAGATTGATATAATCAAACAAAGTTGTAGATAATGAAATACATCCAAATAATAAAATAGAAAGACTACACGAGCTATTTGGATTGAAAACAGGTAAAAATAGCAACTTTTATTGAAGAAAACAAAATCATTTATATAAAAACATTATGCAAAAAGAACGGAAAAAGAGATCCCTATAAAATATACAATTTTTTAATAGGGTTCAAGCATAACCCAAATTTTACATGAAGTTCAAAACCTTAACCAAGGTTGAGTTACATGAAGAATCATGGAGATCAGAAGAAATATGATCCTCAAACAAACAAAACCAACTATAAGTGATAGAAAGAGGGTGAAAATAAATGACTCTGCAACAAGAAGAGACATTTGTAATAACTATGGCCTCATAATTCATTGATCTATACCCATGTGACATTTAGATCTTTCGAGAGATATTGCAATTAGGAGGAAAGATTAGATTCTGAGTTTAATGATGTGATTTAAATCTTAGAAGTAGTTGGGGGTATATGAAAATTGAATTATCTAGTTCTGAGAATTGGTCATTAGCCTTTTAAATTATTCAAACTTCTCCTATCTCTCATGTCAAAAGGCATTGACCTGGAAGAAACCACCATTTATTAAAGAATACCCCAGCCTTGCGTATATCTTAAATTCAAGCATAAGGTTTCATGTCTCAACACAATGGGCAATTGGACCATTTACCCTATTTGTTCAACCCAAACTCATGCGTAGGTGTCATGTGTCCTCCAAGATGCATGATAGATGATCTTTGCAAAAAATCCTTTTGTCTATGACCAAATATTTTACCTGATCAAAACTTTTCCTCGGAGACACTTTCCCACTTGTGGGCCCTCCTTGTTGTATAAGATATGCAAGCCTCTTCTACTGTTAAGCGTGTGTCTGCCACTTGGAAACATGGCAGACTTTTTTGTTACAATGGCGAGCAAGACTGATTTCTCCCTTGATCTCCCTGGTTTTTCAGCATAGTGGTGGTTCATGACATGGCTTAACCACCTCTTTTATCTTCTATATGTCTATTGGTTGTATTAGGCATTAACAAGTCAATCTTTTGGTGCAACGACAACCACTAGTTGTAAAAAGTGGTATCAGATCTTTGCCAAAGGTTTAAACCTCACACTTGCACTGGGGGGTTTGTTACAATGGTGAGAAAGACTAGTTGTCCCTTGGTCTCCCCAGTTGTTTAGCGCAACAATTGCTTGTGACATGGATTAACCACCTCTTGTGTCTTCTATATGTCTAGTGGTTGTATTGGGCATTAACAGGAGAATATTTTGGTGCAATGACAATTGCTATTTGTAACAATTTTGTTTGGGTCTCATTTTCTTTGAGCTTAAGATTCTGATATGACATTGGGAACACTAAATTTCTTTGCCTTGGATTAAAAGTAAGCCCACACTTCTCTATATAATTTGTTCCAATAAAAGGTTGAAAACTGACACTACTAGAGGAAGCACCTTTGGATTCCTAAAGGAGTTCCCGCACTGATGCAAAAATTTTAAATTTGATGATCCAACATTTAACCTTCTCCTTGGTTCCCTTTGTGTTGCTTCAGCCTTTAGATTTCAAAAGGAGTTCCAGAAGGAACCTCGAAACCCGACAAGAGTTTTGGGAGGGACCGAAAAACCTGAAATCCCAAAAATGATGCAAAAAAGACTAAGACACGAGAATTTCAGAATATTTTTTGGAGCTTATGGAAATTTTACTTGATTTTCTTCATCCTCTAGGATTGCAAATGCGACCCTAGATCTAAAAGTTGATGCAGACCAAAAATGGTCAATAGTCTTCTCCTAGTCAGTATAAAATCAAATCTCTTTCAAGAGGGGACTCCTCTACATGCAGAACCAAAGTAATATCATATTCACAAGGCTATAGAGGTGGCTCAACTTTATCATTAAACCCTTCTATGAACTATATGGTATATCTTGACAATGGGACAAAGTATGAAAATATGTCATTGGTCTAGGGATTTATGGCACTATTAAGGGTTCAAATCCTTATGATGAATGGGATAACATAGGTTTCTTTTCAGATGAGCAAAACAATGATCTAGCAAGTGGGAGTATAACTTCAGGAGGAGGTAGAGATTCTACAATAGAAGTAGGAGTAGGAGGATGTGTAGGACCTAATGGAGAAGAAGGAGATAACAAAGGACCGAATTGTGGCACTTGTAGAGTACTAGGAGGATGTGGAAAAGAAAATGGTGCCATTTGAAGTGGGGGAGATTGAGGTGCCTTAGGTGGTGGTGAAGGATGAGGTAGGAATTGTCTTACATAAGGAAAATTAATCATATCTACATCAATATAAGAACTGCATATTGGTTTCAATCTCATCTTTGGAATTTTAATTGAATCTCAAAAAGGAACATATGAATTGTTGTGTTTTATCTTTTAAATATCGTAGTATTGAATCTTATACCACGTTTCCCTTTGTTTAAGAACAAAATAATAATTTGTAACATTTCTAATAGAACCCTCCTCAATATCCTCATCATGTTGAGGATACTTTACCTTACTTATATTATAGATAAACTATTTAGGATCCTAATATCTATACTTAGCGAAAGAAAATTATACTTTCTCAACTTACTATCTAGTAGATCAAGGGTCTTTCTATTGAGGATATGGAATTATACAACCCTAATCTCTGATGGTAGGAATGATCCACTTTTGTGAGAACCTATATTGGAAGCCTTCTTAGATTCATACAAATTATTTAGGATCTCAAAAAATACAATTCTATAAGACATCATGATGGGTAAGATCCTTGATTTCTAGTATAACCATGACCCATGATTGTGTTTAATATTGAATTCATGATTAAAGTATTTTGGGATTTTTTTTATTTCTAATTAATACCCAATACATAGGTCAATAGATAGGAAGATAATTTTATCCATCCATAGTGATAACCCTAAGGGCTTCATACCATACTTTGACACCGTTGTATAGTAATATTCAAGATCTTCACTTCAAAGCTATATGTTATTTTTCTAGAAGCACAACAATATAATTAAAGGGCCTATTATCATCTTTAGTATGGACATCCCCACCAACATTCAATTTGGGATGAATAACTCATTATCCAAGTCAAAGAGAGAATAATTTATGTATCCTTTAAATAGACAAAAAATAGGTCAAGGTTATATGGGGTAGGTTATTAGGACATAGAGCCTGTCAATCTCCTTTCCAATAATGAGGTATGAAAATAGGGAGTTTTCTTCTATAAAAACCATCATGAGACATAGTGGATTCCCTTGTTTTTTATTCTCATCTAGATCCAAATCGGTGCTCTTATTCAACATATAAGCAATATCAATTGTATCCTTGTTGATTGTAGCCAATTTTCTTGAATCTTTGGCCAAAATCTCTTTTGTATTAGGATTGTATCTTATAGCAATGGCCCCAATTAGGTCTACACTTAAAAGGATATTGGGAACCACCAATCAAGCCCAATTGAGATCCCAAATGTTTTTTTATAAGGATATTATAATTCTTATTATATCCTTTTCTCCATTATTAGAATCTCCACAATAGTATGGTTAGAGCCATCAAACTAGCACAATAGTCTTGAATGAAGTTTGCAGGGTCACTACCCATCCTAGCTCTTTTCTATCAGTTTATCGAGCACAGGAGTTTCTCAATTACTTCATGAAATTTCCTCTTTAATTGGCAAGAGAAAGACTCGACCATTATCAATTTTGGGAATAGGGTTTAGAAAATTAATAGGGAATTAAGATAGGGTTTGATGGCTTTAGATAAATAATTCTTTACCAAATATGCTCAAATTAACTTAACTATAGTAATTAAAGGCCTAAAATGGGAAATTGAATCAAGCAGAGTGCAAAATAGAATCAGAGCTCACTATTTATACCTTGACGAGAAGCAAATCACTAGAGAAAAAACCTAACTTTGATAATTATAAGCATAGAGGATTAAAAAATTCATTCACATAAAAAGAGAAAACCTTATACAAAATTAAGTGAGCTTGGATGATCAATACTTTGGCTTTCAACAAGGGTGAAGGATCCATAAATACTTGCATGTAATAGCTTTTCTAGTGCCAAATATCTAGTAATATTTAAATTTGAATATTGAGATTACAACAACTATTAAGTTTTTAATATCAACGACCAATAAGAAAATATGTCTCCTTAGTTACTATAGTGGGAAAATTTGATAGTTAGAAATTCATCATGTTCATAACTAGGGATAGCTTGATTGCGCATCTTTTGTTAATTGTGTAGTTGCACACTGATCCTAATCATTAATTGGGAATTATGTGCCAATGCTTTATAATAAATTTGACTATTTGACCAATGCAGTTGTGAGAATTGAGAATTTCAAATTTTGATTAGCCACACAATCATGTGATGATCTCTACTATCAACCTCCTTTTGTATTATCAAATTTTACCTTTTCCTCATTTTCAAGTAGAAATGGACTCCACTATCCCACCATTAAATACATATGGTGATTAGGTACGCATGCTTTTAGTTGATTTGTTGATCCCATGATAGGTTGACACATTGGAGGGGTCACGATAGTATAAAGAGTTGTAGAAACGTAAACAATATCCCTATACAATTTATTGCTCAGCTAAGCCCTATTTTTAGTATATATAGCTTCCTGCATCTGGTCCCACTTTTCCAACTCAATTTTTCATATAAATACAACTTCATTTTCCAAATAGGACCTTAGGTTTCAATTTCATGTTGCATTGAGTGGACCAAGGCACCTAGAGCATCTTGTTCTTGGGAATGGGCCAATCTGGGTACCATGTTCTGCAATGATTGGGCACAATTTTCAACCATGTAACATTTGGTTACATTTTTTAGTGGGGATTTTGATCTCACATCATCTTTCATTAATTTTTACATCCTAAATTATTGTGATAGGTATAAAAGAAACCTACCCTCTCTCATTTTGGATATCTATCAAGTTCAATTAGAGCTCTCAACTTCAATTTTTTATCTAATAATTGAAGGAGATTTTTTTAGCATGCGAGACATTTCATCCCACCATATCCTTCATTGTAGAAATCCTCAATAACCTTCATGCAATAATGTCTTTATGATTTTCTTTCAACTATTTGTGGAGTCATGTTATTGCTCCAACACTTATGATTACATTCAAAGAGGTATAAGATATCTATATTTTCATATCTAATGCATATTTCATTTCAATTCTATGCTTATTTCCTAAACTAGGATTTGAATAAGGCAAACTCATTTCTACACAATATTTCCCCCCTTTTCTATGTGTCAGTATAGGTGATAGATGCATGAAAAAGATATAGATATGGATCAAGTGAAGATCTATAGTCTACATATTTTTTTGTTGGAGATTATTAGGAACCAGTCAAGCCAAAATCCTTGATCCTAGGAATAGGTCAACCAACACACCTTGTTCCTATCATTTCAGCATTAGATTTGAATCATAGGTCAATTGTAGTTTGTTGATTGTAGATTCCTTTTAGAATCTATCTGTTTATACTGAGTCTCCCTGTACACATAGAAAGCTATAAAATCTCTCAATTTGACCTTTGATCTTATATTGTTCTATCCACAATTCAATAACAACCCTCAATTAATAAGAATGATCATTACATCTTCCTAGTGGTTCATCCCTCCTAAGGCCTAGTGGATCATCTCCCTTCCAATGTAATAGGAGATAGGCCTAAGTTTCCTAGCTTATGTTTCATAGCTAGTGAGCCCTATTTCACACCTTACATTTTTGTGAGCTCGATGCTTTTACACTCTTCTGGTTTTTAGATATGATTTGGGTGCATTATATTTTATAATGGAATTCGCTAAATTAGATTTATTTTCTATTTCACATTTTATTACATTACTTCTTAGTTACATTTATCAAAATCATGTGTCAGATAATGGCTTCTTTCACTTCATGTTACTTGCATTCTTTCATGGTACTCTTACATATGCCAACATTAGGATTTCAAGCATTTATCCTTCTTGAAAATTCTTTCTTAAGGCTTTTATCCATGTTGCATGTGGATTTATATTAATGTTTTTAAGTAAATGCATATAATGTGTATCTTTCATAAGAGTCTCTATAGAAAATTATAATCCTAAAGATGAAATTAAAATTAATAACATTAGTATCTTTTCTATTTTATCCTTTTCTAATGAGGATAGAGTCCATGCTCTTATTAGGACTACCACATTATAGAGTAATAGGTCCTCTCCTCCCTAAGATACCTTGGTTCAAGAGAGTAAGAATGTTCATCAAATTACTGTTACCGATTTTCGGTACCAAGGTCATTGGCGGAATTCTACCTGCAAAGGTAATTTTCCGCAAAGGCTTGTGGGATTTCGAAAATCATCTTCTCCATTGGCGGAATTCTACCTGCAAAGGTAATTTTCTGCAAAGGCAAAAAGAGAAGGTTTTTCACATTGTACGGGTTTCGCACCTCTAAGGTGATTTTCCGAAAAGAGGAATTTTTCCTTGTGCGGGTTTTGCACCTCTCAGGTGATTTTCCAAAAAGGCAGAAAAGAAAGAGCACTGTGGTGGACCCCACAATGAGTTTTCGAGGCACTTTTTCAATTTTTTGGAACCCAAAAAAGACTCAAGGTGGAGAATTGAAATTCTGATTCTCCATGGCGGGTTTCTACCTGCAAAGGTGATTTTCCGCAAAGCAGAAAAGAAGAATTTTGCGCTTGTGCAGGTTTCGCACTTAGCTGGTGATTTTCTGCAAAGAAGGAATTTTCTCAGTGGAGATACGTCTAGAGCCTTCTCCAAAAGCAGAGTTCGCACCCATAGAGAGAGTTTCCGCAAGCACAGAAACGCACCCTACTTCTATTTTTTTGCAAGTCCATGGAAAATGGAAGATACGAGTTGGTGACTAAAAAAAGAGGTGCATTTTTGCGCACTCGTAGTCAGTAACAGAGTGAAATTTTCAAGCTCGCGAGTTGGCGACCAGTCAGAAAATAGATGTCATCGCCCACTCGCGCATGAGATGAAAACAAAGTAAAAGGTGGCGCGAATGTGCGACCAGACAGAATATGCAATGAATAAATGGATGTCACTCAGTCGCTCAGAATCTAAAGGTCAGTTTAAATAGCCAGTGGCTGTGTGATGAAGGAATAAATGAAAAGGAGGATGCATAGGTGCTCAGTCGCCAAGACTCAGGCTTTTAAACATACAAAGAGATAATTTTCAAAGGGAATTTTAATATTTTATTACAAATCTATGTTTTATTCCCGAAAGTTTTCAGAGACAGAAAAATATCAGATTGTTCTCAGACGCTGTAAATCAGATATTTTACAGATAGAAAAATCAGATTTTAAAAGATCAGAGGTTGCAGTTGTTAAAGTCTGCAGAAAAGTTATTGCAATTCAGAGACTTTTGTGACTCTTCTAGAGGGATAAGACTACTTCTATGAGGGAGTATTTATGATGGTAT
>MU226104.1:5647436-5661190 GCA_018584345.1 Thuja plicata
ATGTAAAATAAAATAATTCTAAGTTTGGTCGGCCTTATTCTGGAACCTTCCCAGGCGGTGGAAAATTGCCTATATAAGGAAGGCTGTATTATTGTCTTAGGCAGTTCAGAATAGTTCTGGGTAGTAGCTCTGGGTAATAATTCAAGGCTTTGTCCTACAGAATATTGTAAGGGAATTCCCATGTGGCTTTGCATATTGTAATTCTGAAATTTTGTAATTCCACATTTGTGGAGATAATAAGAAGCCAATTTTCTGCTCTTGCATATTGTGGTTGTTTCTCTGTTTATGTTATGTGTTTGTGGTATTAAGGGGAGCACCCTTCATCATATGTGAAAATACATCAAACCAAGAGTGTCCTTCTTAATACAATCTTCTCAATATCCTCTTCACAGCTCCCCCTAAAATAGTAGGGATTTTTGACTTATATCTCTCCCCCTTTGACATCAATAGAAAAGGGTGCCATAACTCTTATCTTTTTCTGGTCATTCAACCTCTATAAGGTGTACCTTTTTCAAATCTTCATTCCTGCAACAACCAGGTGATTGATCACCCAAATGTGTTTTGTTGTGTTCCTGCGATCACTCCCCATGAGGAGTGGATCCAAGCATCAAGTCCAATGATTGATATAGCTCTGATAGCTACTGAACTGATGCATTTATGCATCATTTATTTCTCTCAAGGAGGGATTTTCACCCCAAGCATACCTTTGAGATACTCAAAGGCATCTTTTGACAAAGATTTTGTGAATATATATGCTATATGCTCCTTTGTACTGATGTACTCTAATATGACTTCCTTTTCTGCAACCTTGTTTCTCAAGAAGTGATATTTGATTGAAATGTGTTTGGCTTTTGAATGCATAACATGACTCTTTGGAATATTAATTATGCTTTTATTATCACAATGTATAACCACTGGCTCTTCAAAAGTAATACCAATGTCCTTTAGCATATCTTCATCCACACAATCTGTGTATAATTTATAGTAGTAGCAACATACTCTAATTTAGTAGAAGACTGAGCTATACAATCCCTCTTCTTACTTAACCATGAAATTGACCTCTTTCCAAGGCAAAATGCACCACCAATTGTGTTCTTCCAATCATCAACACTTCCTTCACAAATTGACATCAGTATAAGCATGCAAAGTAAATTTTTCATACTTTTCATACCATAAACCATAATCAAGTGTTCCTTTTAGATATCTAAATATCCTCTTAACTATAGAAAGATGAGTCTCTTTAGGAGCTTCTTGGAACCTTGCAACAATTCCAACTATATTAGCAATGTTTGGTCTAGTGTGAGTTATATATTGTAAGCCTCCAATCATGGATCTGTACTTTGTCTAAAAAAAAACTTTGAGATTCATTAGTAGTAGTAAGCTTGCAACTAGTAACCATAGGTGTTCCAACAGATTTACAATTGTCCATTCCAAAATATTTCAACAATTCCTTAAGATACTTGGTTTGAGATATGAAAATACCATGTTTATCTTGAGTAATTTGTAAAACAAGAAAGAACTTCATTTCACCAATAATAGACATTTCAAATTCATTTTTCATTTCCTCAGAACACTTCTTACTCATTTCATCATTTCTTCCAACAATAATATCATCTAAAAAGACTTCAACAATAAAGATTCCACCTTCACTAGTTCTCAAATATAAATTACTATCTGCGCTCCCTTTTCTAAAACTAAGATGTAATAAATACCTATCTAATTGAGCATGCCATGCTCTAGGCATTTGTTTCAGTCCATACAATGCCTTTTCAACTTGCAAACCATATCTTCATCATCTGTCAATGGAAATCCATCAGGCTATTCAATGTACACTTCTTCCTTGAGATATCCATTCAGGAATGCAGATTTCACATCCATCTGATATACATTAAAGTTATTTTGTGTTGCATAAGCGAGGAACAATATTACTACTTCTAATCTCATAATAGGAGAAAATGTTTCTTCAAAGTCTATGCCTTCTTTTTGTGAGTATTCATTACAAACCAGTCTAGCCTTATTTCTTACAACCATACCTTCTTCATTCATTTTGTTTCTGAAAACCCTTTTAGTCCATATAACATTCTTGTCCTTGGTTCTTGGAACCAATTCCCAAGTGTTGTTTTTATCTATCTGATCCAATTCTTCCTGCTTTTCTTTAGTCAAATATTGATCTCTACATGCCTCATTAGTAGTTTTTGGTTCCACTTGTGAAATCAAAAAAATCTCAATTCTCATTCTAGATCTTGTCATCATTCCTATATTTGCAACACCAATAATTTGATTATCAGGATGGTTTTTATTAAAATACCTTGGTGTCTTTAGAGTCTCAGTAGGATCATTCAAGCATACCTTAATTTCATTGTCAACTTCAAGAGTTTCCCCTTGACTTGCAATAGTCTCCATATTTTCCAAAATATAATTAATTTAGTCCTACACTATTTCCTGAATATGAAACCTCTCATCAATTCTCACATTAACACTTTCAACTATCTTCCTAAATCTTTGATTGAGACATTTATAAGCCTTACTCTTAGTGGAATAACCAAGGGAAATTCCTTCATCACTTATAACATCAAAATTTCCTATATCATCATCCATTTTCATATAACATTTGCTACAAAATATTTTGAAGTATTTACAGTAGGAGCATGATTAAACCAAAGTTCATAAGGTGCATTATCGGTACCTTCTCTTGTCTAAATTTGGTTTAAAGTGTATACCGCAGTACCAAAAACTTATCTCCAATGCACATGCAACACATTCCGTTCAAACAACATAGTCATGGCAGCATCTAGTATAGTTATATTTCTTCACTCTGCAATCCCATTCTATTGTTGTGTCCTAGGAGTTGATGTTTGTCTGTATATACCATGTTCTTCATAGTAGATATTAAACATATCTGATGTAAACTCTCCACCTCTATCTGACCTTAAACATTTTATGTTCATACTTGATTCATTCTCAACTTTTTCTTTGAAAATATTAAACTTATCAAAATCTTAAAACTTTTCTTTAAGAAATGCAACCCATATCATCCTAGAATAGTCATCAAAAAATAGTATAAAATATATTTTTCCATAGTATGATATTGTTCTTGTAGGACCACACAGATTTTTATGCACCAGATCCAACTTCCCCTTTGTTGAATAAGATTTTCTCTGAAAACTACTTCTAGTTTGTTTCCCCATCACACACTCTCTACACATGGTATTAGAAGGCTTTACAATTTTTGTTAAATCTCTGATTCAATTTGTGACACTTACTTTGACAATGGTATCAAAATTTATATGAAAAAAATCATATTCCATAACCAACTGTCATCAACCTTCACAATAAAACAAGTATCCTCTGTAGAATTCAAATCAAATAGATTACCTCTTGACTTGTACTCGATGCGATAAAATATCCTGAATGACTTTAGATAGTACATTTCCCATCATTGAACTTCAAATGATAGCCCTTGTCTACAAGTTTTCCAACACTCAAAAAGTTGTGCTTAAGTCCATCAACAAGCAATACATCATCAGTATTAGTTTTACCATGAAGGGTAATCGATCCTACTCCAATGATAAATTTAGGAGTGTTATCACAAAATCTGACTACACCATTATCATTTTTAGCTAGCTGAACAAACTGATTTTTATCACCAGACATATGATGTGAACAACCACTATCTATGATCCATTATGACTTATTTTCAATATGCAAAACTAAGGTTTTATCTTCATGAATAGGCTCATCATCTTTAATAGAAATAAATCCAATTTCATCATAGTCCACACCATCATGATAAGACACACCTTCACTAGCATAATAACATTCCTTATCATTAGAATAATCTAGTCTGTGAAACTTAGGTTTATACCTGGGAACCCTTGTGGGACATCTAGATGCAAAATGACAAATCTTATTACATGAAAAATACTTCACAGATAACTTCCCTTCAAATTTACCCTTACCTCTATTTTATTTTCTTGCAATCAAAGCCACAAGTTCATCTAGTTTCCTTTCCTCTTCTACTATCTTTTCCCAATCATCAGCATATTCACAAATCTCTACATACATGTTACCTCTACTGGTACTTGCAAGACTTGATAAAGTCTTTTTATCATTGTGCATAGTCACCTTGAATGCAGATTCCACCTTAGGTAATGTATCTCCCAACTTTGTGGCCTCAAATGTGGTCAACTTAGCAATCAATACCTCTCTTTTGAAGTTTTTTTATAAAGGTGTGATCTCTTCTATCGCTTGCACTTTATTTTTGTAGATAGGTGTCAAAGATCTGTGAATCTTTGTGATCACTTCTTCTTCAGTATATGTGCCTCCTAAGTTTCTAATTCATGTAACAACCTCTATAACTCTCCGTACATATTCTCTAATAGTCTCATCATCTCGCATTCTTAAACTCTCCATCTTAGTCTTTCAATTCTGCAACTTCGCCTGCTTGGTAAACTCACCTCCTTCATATAGTGTCTCTAGTCTTATCCAGATTTTATGTGTAGAATCCAAGTCTTTAACCTCTGTGAATTCACTCTCAAAGAGCGCTTTGATCAATGCTTGTCTTACAACCATATTATAACTAAATAAATTCTTTTCATCTTCATTATCTTTATCTAATTCATCTTCATGCTTGATCTTCTCATCTTTCTTAGTAATCATCTAGTAATAAATCCCTAGGCAGAGTAGGTGAGTTATCATCTTGTTCTTCTAGCTGTCAAAATTTTTAGGATCGAACTCTGGACTCTCCTTCCTATAGAACACTATCTTCAGGATCACCTCAAGCTGTTAAGCTTTCTCTCAAAGGACCACATGCTTTGATACCAATTTTTAGTAGTAATAGTCCACAAACACAACTAAGAGCGGGGGTGAATCAGTTGTGTGATAAATAATTAAAATTTAAACTTTATAAACTAATTACTCAATGAAAATCTATACACATCAAAAGCAACACCATAACACAAGCAATTGTTGTTGAGGAAACCCTGATAAGGGAAGAAACCCAGTGGGAATTAGCACCCAAAAATAATCTACTGAAAGTATTGTCTCCTTGTTAGGGGCTGATTTTTACATATAATACATAGTCCCTATTAAAGGATAGACTATGTTAGGAGTCAAGAGAAATAAGAGGCTCACTTACTAGGATCACTACCCGAATGAGAAGGTTAAATTCACCTTTTGGACTCACTATCAAAAGTACAGATATAGAAGTATATAGTAACCAATCAACTGACTGATAGCAACTTTCTTTGCCTAAAAATTTCCAATGAAGTTCATTACAATCACCATCTCTACTCTACATCCAGCAAAATTCACAATTACAAGTTTGCAGCTTCCACATTACACTTCCATACTACCTTATCAAGAAACAACTCTCCTCTATACAAGTTACAACAACCAATTAGGTCGGTCATTTAGAAATTCCCCAATGCATAAATAATTATATAGACCCTTGCTAAGATACACAATGTGCCTTAAAATGGTAAACATCAAATACAAATCATCACTATACTCCAAGATCCATAATCCATGCTCTCCATTCTCTAAACGTGTTACACCTCTATAGTCGGCCACAAATATATCTTCGTGATATCACACACCTCAGATAACATCATCAAGAAATCAGTGAGCCAAGAATCATAAGTAACATTATCCAACATGTATTCTACCACACCTTAAGCTCGCAAATCATAAATCATGCTCACATCCAAGTTATCCCAAAAAATCAGAGACCAACTTTGTCATAATCCTCTGTCGACACTACTCTATAATGAGTCTTTACCAAAACAACCATATCCAACAATAATATCAAGCCAAGATACCTTAGATATAAGGTATTTTCTCAACCTTGTATACATCTCCATGCTTTCCTTCTCTGAAATCTCATACAGTGTCAGTACACTTCTGTCAGCCTTACATGTACTAGTGATAACCAGTCTGTCTGAGACTTCTGATGAAACCAAATGAAACATATGTTGACATAAATGAAAGAAAATGAATTTAAACACCTCTAATAGAGACAATTCAACCAAACACCTCTAATAGAGACAATTCAACCATCTTATTCTTTAAAATATTATTGATAATGGTAATATAAATATAGTTCTTTTGTTTATCATAATAGCTTTCCTTCAAACTTGGGGGGAAAGATTTCATTTCTCCTTTCAATGGATCTACTTTCTTTGGTGGAGTGGTTCTTTTTTACCAATTAATATCCTTTCTTACATCGAGTGGTTCTTGTTTATTAATTAATATCCTTTATTTCATGGAATCATTTGTTTTAATTAGGATTATCGAGCTCTTATGTAAAAGGTGTGTTTCCTTGATCACACTATTTTCCTTATTTGCACATGGATGTCCTGTTGGCATATCTAATGCAGTGATGGTAAGTGTGTTTTGGTGATGACATAGTAATTTTATTATAGGATAAACATATATTATATTTTCATTGATGAATTATGAGTTTCAGTGGTTGCTATCTCTAAGGGAGACCTAGGTATGTCTCTGGATGTCAAATGCATGATCACTACTAGTGAAGTAAGTTTATGTGAGAGTTGTAATTGAATGAAGTATAAAAATACAACTCCTACAACAATTTATGACAGGTAATAGATGATATTAATGTCTTGTCAAGTCTATAATGTATCTCTTGATGTGGTCATAAGATATGGTGATAAAAAAATGTTTAGATGCTATAGTTGCAATCACAACTACTTTGAGTGTGTTGGTGTTTAAAACCATTTATTCTTTGAAAGCTACCAATCTACCTTGAGATTAAATTTAAGAGTGGTTAGCTCCTAATATGCAAAGATATTCAAGGTAACTCGACCAACTATAGACACAAGACTACCCTCAGCACTTCTGGCTCTGCAAAACCAAGGTAAGTACACCTAATCTAGATAAATACTCAACTCTTCACAACTCATTATAACTCTGTATTGAAACAACAAATAATGGTAAGAAAGTACTAAATGTTAACCATTCATTCATTGACTTTCCATTACCATGAAGGACATACAAATCACAACTAAAAAACTCAAAATATTTGCAAATGGTTGATTTAACTTTGCAGTATATTGCCAACCCCAATCAAACATGTATCAACAAAGGATGTACTAATTTCTGATCAGTGCTTTATCCATTGGGAAATATTTCTAGTTCAGGAGTAGAGTACATAAAACCAACTATTGCCATGGACTCGAAGCCATAAATACAAATAATCTTAGACCAAACACTACTTATAAGATCCTTCAGTAGACAAACCAAATGAGCCTATGTCATATCCAAAGAAATATTTAATTTGATCCTTGATCAAAACTGAGAAATAATAATATATACATAGATAAAATCTATGTTATGAATCAGAAGATCCAAAACTCAAAAGATAAGCACCAAGGAGAGACTTGAAACTGAAATATTGTATTAAGTATGAAAAATCTTGCTTCTGTATCAATCTATTTCAAAATAGATACCACTTCAAAAAATGAAAAAGATCTAAAAACTTTATGTTCTTTCTTCACACAGTCCAATACAAAATCTCTTATATCCCTTGGGACCAAAGAAACTGGAACCACCCTTGGGACTCAAAATCCTGGAACACTTACAACAAAGAAAAGAAAGGGATTTATAGAACCTTGGGATGTTGAAGAAGAGTACCCTAGGTTTACAAAAAATCTATTTTAAAACCCTAAAATATCACCTCATCATAAATTCATCCAGTTTTTACCCAAACAACACCTTATGATTGCGGCTATACAACCCAAAAAATTAGTTTTATCTCTCTACTCTCGCACTACATGGGACACAAAGCCATTTCTTTAAAACCCTTTGAAAGAAATTCAAAAATCAGTTACAATGTTTAGTACAGGTGCGAAAAACAACATCAACGGCTTAGATTCAAACTTCAAATCAACTTCAAAACACGACTGTGTTTCTTTAATTAAGATACCCACAAAAAATAACTAAAATTGATCGACCACATGCAAACTCCATGCAAAAAAGTATTACTGGCTATGGGACCTCTTTATCTTTCTTTCAACATGCACTGACCGGCCTAGACAAATGTCACACAATCATGATTCTACTATGAGTAAACAAACCTCAACTTTGCATGGTGGGATCACGCACACTGTTGGATCTTCACAAATCATCCTGGTCTTTAACTTCACTTAACATCTCTGAGCAGGACCCACCATGTGACATACGTCAAACGGTCGCATTCCCATGAAGAATAACCATCGAGCATCTCTTGAGGGATTATGCCAACCACACGATCAAATCTAAACTGGTTTATCTTTACTTTACCTTTAGCGCTGACCAAGTCTCACTTGTACATGCAACACAAAGGCGTGATGCCTTAATGAATAACCTTCGATCACTTTTCCTTCAAGGAAATACTCCTACCATCAGATGAAGACTAACTTGTTTGATCTTTAACCTCCCTTTAGCACTGATAAGGTCCCACTGCATCGACGTGTCACATGGGTGTAATCCTGCAATGAGTAAACTTTGAGGATCTTTGGCATTGAGGCATTGTGACAATTGTTAGATCATCTTGGATCTGTCATATCTTTAGCTTTACCTTCAACCACATTCTAGCCCTGCCATGGACACATTTCACTTAGGCACAATACCTTGATGAATAAACTTTGATCATCTTATATTCGACGGATCACACATACCATTAGATCATCTTGGATTTGCCAGTTTCTAACCTGTTGACTCTAACCTACGATCAAACTAGGACATGCGTCCTTCAAGCGCAATGCCTTAATGGGTATTCACACTACATATTTTGTTCTAGGGAATGCGCTGACAGTTGGATCTAAAGATATGTGCTTGTGACTTATCCTTCTTGAATCCTGACCACTTTCTACGTGTCCTTCAGTCACATTTCTACAAAGGATAAACTCTAGGAATCTTCTCATAGAGAAAATGCATGCAATGCATGATCAACTTAGATCTGCCACATCTCAGACAGACACTTGTCACCTTTTTGCAATGCCAATAAGGATATAGTGTTAATAATAACTGAGAGGGGGGGTGAATCAGTGGCCTCAAAAATTTATCCTTCAAACATAAACCACCAATCAAATAAACCTCAGATTATTAAGTCCCTACAAGATGCATGCCATGAAATACTTATAATGGTTAACTATCTATCAGTTTTCCTTATTTGTCCTTATTCTCCTTGATTACCGATAAACAATATAACTATTTACCAAAACTCAATAAATAAGCAAAGTATACCGATCAACCCAATGTAAACTATGTCAGATACAAAACAATAAAGAAATGAATCATACACACATAACACATGAATTTTTAATGAGGAAACCCTGTTAAGGGAAAAACCACTAGGACCGGTACCCCAAATTTTCACTCTTCTAAATTGAGCCCTGTTAGGATCCAACCCTTTTAAAGGTTACAAACACACTGTTAAGTGTGACCTTATTAGACGATTTTATACATAGAGGTTATCACTTAGTATTAGGCATCTATTGCTACCATCCTTGAATCAGCCTCCTTCTTAGACTGTCAATAGGTATTGGGCAAATCCAATTCTACTTTCATGAATCAACCTTTTTGGCACTCCTTGGGATGTACCTCAATATATAGAAGACTGTTAAGTCATGCTCTGTTAAGAGACTTGATGCTTCAATGGTTAAACTAAAACACTATGACCTGTTTCTAATGCAACTTTGAATTGCAGATTTTTAGATCTATTTAAGTACATTACCTCTCTGATCAATGTATCAATTCAATTCTTTATGCTCCACACTTTCTTCTATGTGATGTTGTACTTCACTATCTGTCGGTGTCTGCAGGGTTCTTTAGCTCTCCTTCAGCTTGATTGATCAGGACTGTATGATGTAATTCTTCATCAGTTTCTCTTCAGCATCCTCTTTCAATTCACTCCCCTTAATCCCCTTTTCATGTGATACAAAAATGAATTAAGCTTCTCTCTTATATAGACATGATATTCATTAAATCTTGATTCTTGATTCTTGGCGTGAAAAACAATCCAGCCAATTGATTTAAAGCATAACTCCTGATTTATCTCATAGTTATCTTCTTTCCAGCTGTACAAATCTTCTTTAAATCAATTACTTAACTCTAGTCGAATAAAATAAAGAAAACAACCAGTTAAGTATATCTTTAGCTCTTGCCAGCTAGATATTTTGTCATTTTCTAAACTCTCTATTCTGTCGGTTAACTCTTTAGTTAGTTGTCAGTGACAACTGACACTTCCATAGGCGTGACTTCAGTTAGCTTCAGGATCTCAATCCGTCGGGCATCATTGGATTTTTACTCGTCGGGAAACTCTATTTTCAGCTCATCGGGCATCCTGTGGTTTTGTTTCATCAGGAAAGACTGTCTTCTACTCGTCGAGTATCACTGTGACTTTTATGCTTTGCCTTTACTGATGGTGTGCACTCTGTCAAATTTATCTGTTACTTAGTGAATACTTGACTTTTATGCATTGCTAAAAGCATAACCTTTGTTCCATTGATTCTCTGAAGTCTTTGGCATTATGTACATGACCGTATAGATGATATCAAGTTGACATCAATGACAATAGAAACCATTAACTGAATTAATTCCTTGCATTATCTTCAACTTAACATTATCAAACATTCAATCAGTTACATGTCATCAATCTCTCCCTTTCGCATTGATGGAAACATTCTATATTATAACACTATACTATTTCTACTACAATATTAAATACAATAGTTGAGATTTATCAAACTACCAATCTTTTTCTTAATAACCGATAAATGTCTGATCTCCGGTAAGCTCTGTTTTAGCTTAGATTTTATTCTTGCAGCTCTTTGTCTTCTGATGTGTTGAGTCCTCTTCTTTTGTCAATTTCTCTCCTTTGACTGTTCTCTCTTTTCTGATGTCTTTTTCTCTTTTCAGCAACTCTCCCTTTGTGTAATCATTTATACAACTTTCTCTCCTTTTGGATATAATCTCTCCCTGTTGGAGTAATCTGATAATGGATTTTCTCCCTTTTTTAGAAGAATGTGATAATATGGATAACCTATCTCCCTTTGACAACAATGCCAAACAAATATCTAACGGATATCTGACATTCATGTCAAACAATATTTTCTCACCATCCATAATATATTCCTTGAATTTCCCTTATCCATCAATAATACAACAATATGCTCTGGTGCTCAGTTATGATATATACCTGTCTGTATATAGATGTATCTTTGAAGTTCATATCTTTTTTTGCATCAACATGAATGATATTCTGATAATATGTAGGTTGATGCAGCCTTTAGTCATATTACTGACTGGTAGACAAGGGTTTGACCCCTTGTCTCTTTCTCAAGTACTCAAATGTATCCTTGGGCAGTGGCTTGGTGAAGATATCAGCTAATTGTTCTTTTCATTGCACATACTCAAGTATCACCTCCTTTTCTTGAACTTGTTCTCTCAAATAATGATACTTGATGGCAATGTGTTTATTCTTGGCATGCATGACTGGATTCTTGGAAATGCCTATTGCACTGGTGTTATCAAAATAGATAATTACTAGTTCTGAGATCTTCATATGCATACCTTCCAGTAATTGTATGATCTATGCAATATTTGAGTAGTTTGCAATAGCAGCAACATACTCTACTTCTGCAGTAGACTAATAGATGCATCCTTGCTTCTTGCTAATCCATGTGACAAGTCTGTCACCCATAAATAATTACCCTCCAATTGTGCTCTTTCAGTCATCAAGATTTCTAGCCCAATCAGCGTCGGTAAACACCTTAAGTTCAAATTTTCCTTCTCTTCTATACCATAAGCCAAATTCCTTAGTGTTCTTTAGATATCTTAGAATTCTTTTCATAGCAGTCATATGTGATTCCCTAGGGTTAGCAAAAAATCTAGCAACAATTCCTACTGCATGTGCAATATTTGGTCTAATGTGTACAGCATACATGAGTTTTACAATCATTGATTTGTACAAAGTCTAATTTACCTTTGTTTTCTTGTCCTCCTTTTTTAACTTACATCCAATAGCCATCGGTGTTTCAACTGGTTTGGAATCTTCCATCTTAAATATTTTCAGGACCTCTTTGATGTATTTGGACTGTGTAATGAAAATACCTTCACTTTGTTGAATGATCTGTAGACCAAGAAAGAACTTGATCTCTCCAAACATAGACATCTCAAACTCTTTGCTCATCTCATTAGAAAATTATTTGCATAGCATATCATTGCCTCCAAATATGATGTCATCAACAAATATTTCAGCAATCAAAGTGTTAGCATCAATATCTTCCTTCAAATAAAGATTACTATTTTCACTAGTCCTTACAAATCTAATACTTATAAGATAGGAATGAAGTTATTCATACCAGGCTCTAGGAGCTTGTTTCAATCCATACAAGACTTTGTGAAGTCTACATACCATGTTTCTCTTGTCTAGATCGACAAACCCTTATGGTTGCTCAATGTATACCTCTTCTTCAAGTATTCCATTTAGGAATGCTGACTTGACATCCATTTGATATACTTTGAATCCCTTGAATGCAGCATAAGAAAGTATTATTCTTACTCCTTCTATCCTATCAATGGGTTCAAAGGTCTCTCCATATTCTATACCTTCTTCTTGTGCATACCCCTTGCATACTAGTCGTTTCTTGTGACTTCTCCATTCTCATTCAGCTTATTCCTGAATATCCATTTTGTACCAATGACATTCTTTTCATCTGGTCTTGGCACAAGTGATGATGTCTTGTTCTTCTCAATCTTCTCAATCTCATCATTCATAGCACTTATCCATTCCTCATTATCTAGTGCAGCATTGACAGATTTTGGCTCAAACTCACAAATTAAACAATTTGAGGTTAAAGACTTACTTCTTGTTCATGTACTAGCTTTCTTATCTCCTATGATCTGGATCTCTAGATGGTTCCTTCTTACATATCTTGCAAGTATAGGTACAAATCTTTGTGTATCAGCTTGATCATTATTTTGGTCTTCATTATGTTCTTCATCACCTTGCACATTATTCTGATTATTACCCTAGCCGTCGATAATAGTAGTTTGACCGTCGGTTGCAACATTCTGTTGTTCTAGAAGTAAGAATTGTTGCTCAGGTAGAGTGTTGATTCCTTCAAAGTATACAAATTTTTTTTAGTCCTCTGGTTCTTTTGTGCTTTCCAGCTCATTCTTGTCTACAAATTCATCTATCTTTACATTTGCACTTTCAACAATTTTGTTAGAAGCCTTGATGAGACATTTATAAGCTTTTCTCTTGGTGGAATACCCTAGAAAAATACCTTAATCACTCTTGGCGTCAAGCTTTCCATTTTTATCATCCTTTAGGACATAACATTGACTACCAAAGATTTTGAAGTAACTTACATTGGGTGTTTTACCATACCATATCTCATAAGGTGTCTTCTTTGTGTCTTTCTTCAATTATACTATGTTTAGTGTGTAGATAGTAGTACTAACAGCTTCCCTCCAAAAGATTTGGGTGATTCCTTTCTCTATCATCAGTGTTCTAGCACAATCAACTATTGATTTGTTCCTTCTCTCAGCAATCCCATTTTGTTGTGGTGTTCTTGGTGAAAAAACCTGTCTTTTTATACACATTTCTGATCTCAAACACTTTAGATCCTTACCACTTTGTTTCTCTACCATAGCCTTATACCATTTAAACATCTTGAATGCTTTAGATTTATCTTTTAGAAACATGATTGTCATCATTCTAGAGTAATCATCAACAAAGAGAATAA
>MU226104.1:5680726-5712878 GCA_018584345.1 Thuja plicata
AAGGGAAACTACAAGAAATAGAAACTGCCTAAGGTTAGCTAAAGCAAACTAGAGTGAATAGGGAAGTTACTAATTAGATCATAATGATTTAAATTAGTAACCCCGATAGACTATTACTCTAACAGTAATGACATTATTCCCAAAAAATTTAGGAAGTTTATCTCTAATTTCATTTGGAACTGCATTAGGATAACCCAGAATACCAAGAAAAGAAAATTATTTGTACCTTTCTACATGAGACGCTCTCCTTTGAAATGGATCATCAGTCTGAGAAGTAGATGCCCTAATGTTTGATGTTATAGCTACCTCATCACCAGCACAAGAAGTCCTAGTAGAGTGCCTGATAAAATCAACCTTCTTATTCATTTCTAAAGCAACAGCTTCCAATTCTACTTTCTTAAGCTCTTTAGCTATAATTTCTTTCTCCTTTCTAGCCCTCTCAATATCAGTATCCAATTTACACATTGGATCCAATGGAACCTTGTGACTCATAGGTTCATTTATTTCAACTCCTCTCATCCTCTTCTTTCCCTTATTCTTAGGGTCTCAAGAAACAAGCATTTGGCAGATGACAGGTTCCTCCTCGGCCCTCTCAGGTTCTTCAAGATAGTTCATTGCCTCCAAGTTTAGCAATTGCCTCTTTATTTGTTCAACCCTAATCTGATCTTGTCTTATCTTATTTTCTCTTTCCTTTTCCCTTTGTTTTCTGATGGCAATCTGCTCCTGGATTTTCCTCTCCAATTCAGCAATTTCTTTAGATACACTTTCATGATCTGGGAGACTAGTGTCAGATTCTGAAACTTCTTTTTCATCAGGAGAATAGTAATCTCCATATGAACCCAATCCCAAGTCTACAACCTCTTCATATTCTCATGCATTTCCTTCATGTTTGTGTTGGATTGGATCTTCTACCTTAGTGTTATCCTCTTGTCTCTCATTTTGAGGGATACTTATGTTATTTTTCTCCTTGGCTAACCAGCTCCGGATGTAGTTGGGAGCCCATCTACCAATTTGTCTTTGGGGTGTTCTATCACCCGGGATCTGGTATTTCTATTACTCATATTGAGAAAGTGTGTATAAAATAATATTTGTTACTCATCACTGTTGCAGAGATTTCTTAGAGTAGCCACCCAAAATAAGTTGGGAAAATACAATAGTAGCTTATATGAGTACTGCAATAGGTTTTACAAGACAAGGATAATAACAAGGAAATAGGTAAGAAAATCTCTATGATTTTGAAGGTCAACTCACTAGCTTTAGCTTTATACAAATTTTAATCGCCAGAGACTCCTTGAATGGTTTAACAAGACTTTAGAATCTCTTTCCCTACTAGAGTCACCATTTTTTTGGTATTTAAAAATATTTATGCTTTGAAAGCCACCAATATACCTTGAGATTGATTTTAAGAATGGTTAACTCCAAATATAGGAATATCTTTAAGGTAACTGGACTAACTATAGGGACAAGACTGCCCTCTGCACTTCTGGCTCTGCAAAACCAAGGTGGTACACCTAATCCAAATAAATAATCAACTCTTAACAACTCCTTATAGCTCTAGCTTTATTTACAAAAGATAATGGTAAGAAAGTACTAAAGGTTAACCATTCATTCATTGACTCTCCATTACCATGTAGGACATATAACTCACAACTACAAAAAGCAAAAGATTTGGAAATGGTTTTGATTTAAATTTGCAGAATATATCCAACCCCAATCAAACATGTATCAACAAAGGATGTACTAATTTCTTATTAGTGCTTTATCCATTGCGCAATATTTCTAGTTTAGGAGTAGAGTGCAGAAAACCAACTGTTGTCAAGGACTCAAAGTCATAAACACAAATAATCTTAGACCAAACACCACTTATAAGATCCTTCTGTAGACAAACCAAATGAGCCTATGTCATATCCAAAGCAATATTTAATTTGATCCTTGATCAAAACTAAGAAATAACAACATATACATCAATAAACTCTATGTTGTGAACCAAAAGATCCAAAACTCAAATGATGAGTACCAAGGAGAGACTTGAAACTGAAATATTGTATTAAGTATGAAAAATCCTGCTTCTATATCAAACTGTTTCAAAATACATACCACTTCAAAAAATGCAAAAGATCTAAAAACTTTATGTTCTGTCTTGACACAGTCCAATACAAAATATTCTATATCTCCTGGGACCAAAGAAACAGGAACCACCCTTGGGACCCAAAATACTGGAAAGCTTATAACAAAGAAAATAAAGAGATTTATAGAACCTTGGGATGTTGGAGAATAGTCCCCTAGGATTACAAAAAAAATATGTTTTAAAACCATAAAACATCACCCCATCATAAATGCATTCATTTTTTACCCAAACAACACCCTATGACTGCGGCTATACAACCTAGAAAATTAGTTTTATCTCTCTACTCTTGTACAACATAGGACACAGAGCCATTGATTTAAAACCCTCTTAAAGAAATTCAAAAATCAGTTGCAACGGTCAGCACAGGTGCATAAAATAGCATCAATGGCTTAGATTCAAACTTCAAATCAACTTTAAAACACCACCATCTATCTTTCACTAAGATACCCACAAAAAACAACTAAACTTGATCGACCACAAACAAACCTCCATACAACAAAGTCTTACTGACTCTTGGACCTCTTTATCTTTCTTTAAATCTGCACTGACCTGCCTAGACATGTGTCACACAATCATGATTCTGCGATGAGTAAACAAACCTCAACTTTGCATGGTGGGATCGCGCACACTATTGGATCTTCACAAATAATCCCAACCTTTAACTTCACTTAACAGCTCTAAGAAGGACCCACCATGTGACACATTTCAAACGTTCACGTTCCCTTGAAGAATAACAATCGAGCATCTCCTGTTTGAGGGATTACACTGACCACACAATCAAATCTAAATTGCTCTATATTTACTTTGACTTCAACGCTGACCAGGTCCCACTTATACACATGGCACAAAGGCATGATGCCTTAATGAATAACCTATGATCACTTTTTCTTCAAGGAAATACACCCATTATCAGATGAATACTCACTTGTCTAATCTTTAACCTTCCTTTAGCGTTGATAAGGTCCCACTGCATCCACGTGTCACATCGGCATAATCTCACAATGAGTAAACTTCAAGCATCTTCGGCATTGTGACAAGTGTTAGATCATCTTTGATTTGTCATAACTTTAGCTTTACCTTCAACCATAGTGTGGCCCCTCCATGGACACTTGTCACTTAGGCGCACTGCTTTGATGAACAAACTTTGATCATCTTTTGTTTGAGGGATCACGCCTGCCATTAGATCATCTTGGATGTGCGATTCTTTAACCTGTTGACTCTGACCTATGATCAAACCATGATACGCATCCTTGAGGTACAATGCCTTAATGGGTATTCACACTAAATTTTTTTTCCAAGGAACATGCTGACCGTTAGATCTAAAGAGATCTGCTTGTGACTTATCCTGCTTAAAACCTGATCACTTTCCATGTGTCCTTCAATTGCATTTCCGTGAAGGATAAACTCTGGGCATCTTCTGGTAGCAGAAACATGTGCACCAAATGAGAAACTTGGATATGTCTATCCTTTAATTGACCGATTAGCTTAGAAGGAAAGGGTGTGCCACATCTCAGATGGACACTTGTCACCTTGTTGCAATTCCACTAAGGATATAGTGTGTGCATCTTTTGATCATAGGATCACACCCATCATTGGATTTAAATAACCTGCACAATACTTGATTAAAACAATAACATTCATTTTGATACATAGGACTTTAGGAAATATTTAAAGGGCCTCACTAGGAAATATGACTTAAGAGATGAGGTGGCCCCACCGACAACTTAGGACCCATGGCAAAAAAGAACTTAAGTGACATAAAAAGGTAACAATGTTTTATAACATGCCAAAGAATTAGGATTTTTTACCAAGATGAACCAAGGGTTTAAGGATGGCTTGAAGGGTTTAAGAACCAATAAAGGATAGGACCTAAAAACCATAAAAATCATAAGCAAGACTTCAGAAAATTTGACAGTGCTAACAAAGTGATCGGTAAGAAGGTTAAGTGATTAGTGAACAGAAAAAGTGTTATTCAATAGGTTAATTGTTTATGTTCTTGAGCTACCAATGAAAGATCTTGTATTGGTGATCACTATTGATGTGGTGGTGATTAACGATAAATGATTTATTATCTGATGATGTGTATTCATAATTGGAGGTGATGATCTGAAATCACATTAATCGATGTTATATTGAGGAAGTTTAATTATAGTTAAAATGTGTTTGATTCTATTGGCTCAATTTCATATGTAAATCATTGTACAAGCTGACATGGTCTTGTAAATATGTTTTGTGTATTTAATTTTGGTGTTTTGATCATTAGATTTGAGCGGGAGCTTTGTGATTTCATTTTAGGGTTTGATCAAGGTGTTGGACTTAATAGTTCAATATTTAATGGTAGAAATTCAATGCAAAGTGTGTTGATCATGTGTAGTGTGGAAGTGTGGTGTAAGGTGCTTGTTGTGATCAAGCCAGGGAAGAGTTAAGTATTATCAAAAGATATTGTGTGCTTTAGTGGATCTAATCAACCAGAGGTAGTGCTATTTTGCATATGATTATTGCTTTTTGGTTGTTCCCTAATAGTTACAGCAGTTGAAATCCCCTAACAAGGTATATCCTAACAGATCTTTATTGTAAATCCTCTAACAAGGTGACACATTAGCTTGTGTTTTTAATTTATTTTTCAAGGATCCTCTTAACATGGTAAAGGTTCTAATAGGACTATGGAAAATCCTTTAACCAGGTAGCACCTAATAGTGTTGTTTTAAACTCCTAACAGGGTTAAGCTCCTCACAGGGAATACTTCAGAAGAGTACATTATTTTAGTGGGTACCAATCCCCACTGTGGTTTTTCCCCTATTTGGGTTTCCATGAGATAAATCTATGTCAGATTTATGGATGATCTTGGATGCTTACATTTTTCATTTACTGTTATTAACGTAAATCTTGTGAATGGTTATTGAAGTTTAAGTGGTTGTAAAGTTGGTAGATTTGGTAGATTACCAATTCACGCCCCTTCTCAATAATCTGATCTCAGGTCTAACAATTGGTATCAGAGCTCTGGTCCTCTATTGTGGTGAAGCTTAATAGCTTGAGGTAAAGATCCAAGATGATGCAAAAGGAAGGTCCTAAATTCACAAGAGAGAACTACTCCATATAGTGTGGTTGAATGAAGCTCTGTCTTAAGGGCTTCGGTGATCAGTATTGGGAACATGTGGAAAATAATTATACTGTCCCTCCAGGAACCCTAACTCTAGATCATTTCAAGGTTAAACATGAACATGTTGCTACTATGGAACTATTGCAAGTACTCTTTCTAATATAGATTATGTTGATATTAAAGACTTAGATACTACTTATGAAATGTGGGAGAAGTTCAAAACTGTCTTTGGTGGAGATCCACATGTACAGAAGGTAAAGTTTAAAAGTTTAATAGAATTTAATGGAGGTATGTGCAGATCTATTGAGAAATAAGGAGAAATGGTTGCTATCGGTAAAAAAAACAAGAGGCAACTTGTTCCATCTAAATTATACTATTAAGAGTTATCTGATAGCTAAGTTTGAAGATTGTTGGTTGTGGCATAAGAGATTCTGTGATGTAAATTTTGATAACTTGATCAAAGTAAGTAAGATGAAGTTAGTGAGAGGTTTCCCAACCTAGTGAAACCAGACGATGTAATGTGCAAATAGTATCAGCTAGGAAAGTTAACTATTTCTAGTTTCACCAGTAAAAATTACTCTTCTAAAAATATCTTAGATTTGGTTCATACTGATCTGTGTGGTCCTATGAGAACTAGGAGTTACTATGGTGATAGATACTTCTTGTTGTTTGTTGATGATTTTTCTAGAATGATGTGGGTTATTTTCATAAAGGAAAAATATGAAGCTTTTATAAAGATAGAGTGGAGAAGAAGAGCGGTAAGACTTTGAAATTTCTTATATCTGATAGAGGAGGTGATTTTAATTCACATGAGTTTACTACTTACTATGAAGATTAGGGAATTCAAAGACAAATGTATGCTCCAAGAACACCTCAGTGAAATGATATTGCTGAAAGAAGAAACAAATCAATAATTGATTGTGCAAGGACATTAATGATTTAGAAAGGTTTTTCTTAGACCTATTGGAGAGAAGTAGTGAGCACTATATTTTACACTTTGAATAGAGTTCAGCTAAATTAAGGTACAAAAAAAACTCCCTATGAGTTGTGGTATGGTACAACACCATATGTTAACTATTTCAAAATCTTTGGAAGTAGATGCTACATTAAAAGAGATGAAAATTTTGATAATTTTGATCCAAAAAGTGATGAAGGGATATTCTTAGGATATTCCTCTAAGAGTAAATCCTACAAGTTCTTGAACAAAAGAACAAATAAGAAAGTGGAAAGTGCTAGTGTAAGAATAGATGAATTTTCTGAAAATAATGATGAATCTAGCAAGAAGGAAGTTGAAGACTACCATGGGTTTTTGTATGTACAATTGATGGATCAAGACACTACAGAACAACTAATGGAAAGATAGGTCAATGAATAGGAAAAAATACAAATAGTTGAAGAAAATCATATAACTGAACCGATATTTCCTAAGTATGTAAAGTTGAATCACTCACTTGATCAAATTATTGGAGACAGAAATGTAGGTGTGTTAACTAGAATAAAGGAAACATAAGGTACATGGTTGTTATCTAAATGTGAGCCCAAAATAGTGAAAGAAGCATTGAAATAAGATTGTGTGAAAGCTATGGAAGAAGAATTGGAATAGGCTGAGAAGAGTAAAACCTGGACATTAATGCCCAGATCGGTGGACAAGAATGTAATTGGTATGAAATAGATTTTCATAAACAAGATGGATGAGACTGGTGAAGTGTTAAGGAATAAGGCAAGGTTAGTGTGCAAAGGATATGCACAAGAGGAAGGCATGGACTATAGTGAAACATTTTTACCTTTGGCTAGACTTGAAGGTGTAAGAATATTACTTTCTTATGCTTCTTACAAAGGATTCAAGGTATATCAATGGATGTTAAGTCAAATTTTCTTAATGGTATTTTGGAATAAAAAGTATACATGGAACAACCTGAAGGGTTTGCTAATTCAAAAGGTAAGAATATGGTGTGTAGAATACATAAAAATTTGTATGGATTGAAAAAAGAACCTAGGGAATGGTATGAGAGGTTTCACTCATATCTAATTCAAATTGGTTTTGTCAGAACAAGTGACAATATCAATGTGTATTTTAAGACAAAGAAATATGGGAGATTGCTAATTGCAAAGATATTTGTAGATGATATCATTTTTGGTGGCAAAAATGATTTGAGAAGATCATTTGCAGATGAGATGAGGAAAGAATTTGAGATTTCTATGATTGTGATGTAGGAGAATCTTGGGTTCTTGGCAAACCTGTATCAACCAAAAATATGTTTGTTTTGGTTCGGTAGCTTGTTGTAGACTTCTCGGTAATCATTCTTGTTGATCGGTTGAAGGATGTTTTTTCACCGATCAGGCTCAGTTACTTGTGTTTTGGTTGGCTTTACTGATGGGGTCTCAGTGGTTTTTCTTGGCTGCTCAGTGGCTTTCACAGACTGGTCTCTGTGCTTGGTAGTCTTTCTCACTGAGTTGGTTTTTTGATGTTGGATCTTTCGGCCAACGTGTGCATTTAATTTTTGTAGCATAATTAATGTTGGGGTCTCTCATTGGGATGTGTGTGGACCTAAATCTGAGTCTTTGTTGTTTCCTATGTTTGATCTTTAGGATCTTTAATGCTGACCTCTTTTGTGGTCTCTTGTATATATGTAGTTTATGTTCTTAGTTTTGGGAAGAAGTTCTAGGATAGTGAAGAGTTAGAAGATTTGGATCGCAGGTCTATGACCTCACATGTATAAAGATTATTTTGTAAAGATCTGAATTTACATGGTCATAACTAGGAAGGCCTTACATCATTACATGTATGATGTTTGATGAAATAATAAGAATATTATGCTTTCTTTCTCTCCCTTTCTGTGTTGTTGCATTTGAGTTGTTCTGCAATTTGGTTTGGTTAACTGGGAGAGCCTTTGGCCCTGGTTTTCCTTACCCTCCTTGTATCAGGTGGTATCAGAAGGAAGGTGAGATCTGAGGTTCCCTCTAGTGAACCCTAGTGATATTTTATTATAGGGTAGAAGATTGTGATCTGATCTATAATTGTAGAGAGTTTCAAGATGGTTTGTGGGAGAGGAAATGTTGATCCAGGTCTAGCTGATATACTTAGATAGATTGATGCAAGATTGGAAGTTTTTGAGACAATCTAGCACAGAGGAAGACATATTGGTTATGTTAGTGATGATGAAGTTAAGAAGTGCAAGGAGAAGATGCACCTGCATTTGTGATGGATTAGGAAGAAAATAGATTCCTGTGAGCATTGAAAATCTTGAAGTCTACACCTCAGTTTAATCCTCTTGATTATAGTGGAAAGTTAGATTATGATCAATGATAGACCAGATAACCAAAATGGAGAAATAATTTGAGTATGAGAATGTATTAGATGAGAGAAAGGTAAAGATTTAAAGTACAAAGTGGAAAGGTCATGCATTCTTGTGGTGAGAGAATATGCAATTGGATCAAAAGAAGAAGGGTAAAGACAAGATCAAGGTATGGGATAAGATGATAAACAAATTCAAAGGCAAGTTTCTACCTTGTGATTACCAGATTAACCTAGTTAGGAGAATGAAAATTTTGAAGCAGAAAGATAGCTTGGCAAAAGATTACACCAAGGAATTCTACAAATTAGAAATCAGATCTAGACATGTTAAAGATGAGGTGGAAAGAATAGCCAGATATCTGAATGGATTAAGAATCTCTATACAAGATGAGATCATCTTGGCAAAGATGGAGAGCATTGAAGATGCATATCTATTTTCCCTAAAAGCTGAGGATAAATTGAACAAAAGATATGAACAAAAACAAAGAGGAAGAGGCGGTAGATTCACTAGAGGAAGAGGTAGATTTTATGATGAAAACATTAGATCTGATCAGGACAAGACAAATCAAGAAACACATCAAGACAAAGGGAAGACCAAGTGGAAAGGTGGAAGTTCATTCTAAGGAAGAGGAAACCACTCTCAAGGTGGATATAGCAGAAGAAGGTTCCAAGTAACTTGTTACAATTGTGGTGAAGAAGAACATAGATCTTTTGAGTGTACACATGCAAGCAAGAAAGTTGGTAGTAGCAGAAATGATTTGGTGTAAGAAGAGTCACCAATTGAGCCTAAGAAAGAAGAAAACTTAATGGTCAGAAGATTATTATGGAGCGAAAAGAAAGATCATGTAAGGAAAAGTTTGTTTAAGACCAGATGAAGAGTTGCAGACAAAGTTTGGAAGGTAATTGTTGATAGTGGGAGCTCAAAGAATCTGGCATCAGAGGAGATGGTCACAAGGTTTTAGTTGGAAATACTGAAGCACTGGAAGCCCTATTAGATTTCATGGATCAAGGATGAGCATACACTAATGGTGAGTGAACAATGTTTTGTGAATCAAAAAATTGGAAAGTATTATGATAAGGTATTCTGTGATATTATGTCTATAGATTGTTGCAATATGATATACATGCTATACATGATGGAAGAGTGAATAAATATACTATTTGGTTTGATGGTAAGAAGAAAATCTTGTTACCTTTGGTTGAAGAATCTGTTGGTGAGATATGTACATCTATGAAAGTTTGTTTGATGGAAGATAGACAATTTGTTATGGATTTGAAAAGGAATTAAATATGTTATGCTTTGATTCCTAACAAACCAAGTAAGAACATAGAAGATAAATTTCCTGGAGAAGTTGAGAAATTGCTCACTGAGTAAAAGAAGATTATTTCAAATAATGTACCTGATGGTTTTCCACCGATGAGAGATATTATTCAGTGTATGGATCTAATTCCTGTATCAAGTTTTCAAAACAAGGGACCACATCGATTGACACCAACCGAGAATGAGGAACTCAACCGACAAGTTCATGAGTTGTTGAACAAGGGTTTGATCAGAGAAATTTTGAGTCCATGTGTAGAACTAGCAGTGTTAGCACCTAAGAAGAATGGAGAATGGCGAATGTGCACTGATTTGAGAGAAATCAACAAGATAACCGTTAAGTATAGATTTCCTATACCGAGGATGGATGATATAATGGATTGTTTGAGTGGAGAAAAATATTTTACCAAAATTGATTTGAAGAGTGGATATCATCATATCAGAATTAGAGAAGGTGATGAATGGAAGACTGCATTCAAGACAAAAGAAGGTTTGTGTGAGTGGTTAGTTATGCCCTTTGGTTTAACTAATGCACCGAGTACATTTATGAGGCTAATGAATGAAGTTTTGAAGAAATTATTGAATAAATTTGTGATTGTATACTTGGATGATATTCATATATTTAGTAAGACTAGAGAAGAGAATTTGATTCATATAAGATAAGTGATGCAGAGATTGAAAGAAGAAAATTTGCTAATTAATTTGAAAAAAGTGTTACTTCGTGAAAGAAGAACTTGTGTATTAAGGTTTTGTAATCTCAGCTGATGGTTTGAATATGGATCCTGAGAAATTTGAAGGTATACATAGTTGGTCTACACCTGATAATGTCAATGAGGTAAGATCATTTCATGGATTGGCAAGTTTTATAGGAAGTTTATCATAAATTTCAGTTCTATTTCTAATTTTATGAATGAGACAATGAGGGGAGAAAAAAGAGAATTCAAATGGACACATAGAGCTAATAAGAGTTTTGAGACTTTGAAACAAAAGGTTGTTGAATTACCTGTATTAGCCTTACATGATTTCAATAAGGTATTTTAGGTTGAATGTGATGCAAGTGGCAGTTCCATAGGAGCTGTGTTGACTCAAGAAGGTAGACCTATTTCTTTCTTTACTGAAATTTTTTTTTTTTAGGCAAAAGTGGACGAGCCACTAAATATATATATTAATAAAAGCTAGTTCAAGAGCTCATCCGGGAAAGAACCAGCAAGAAAACCCAGAATCCTTGCTTAAATACAATACATTATTTATATTCAAGAACAAAATCACCACCCTTCTACATTAGTCATTCTTTCCAGTCATTATTTATATAAAACCATCTGGCTAGTTCAGGTCATCGGTACTGTCGATCGGGTAACTCTGCTAGCCGGGATCACTTGTCAATTATCTCGGTCAGTCCATCG
Source organism: Thuja plicata (assembly GCA_018584345.1). Taxonomy (NCBI): domain Eukaryota; kingdom Viridiplantae; phylum Streptophyta; class Pinopsida; order Cupressales; family Cupressaceae; genus Thuja; species Thuja plicata. Next base: position 5,691,971 of record MU226104.1, read on the forward strand.
ATGTCATTTCTTTGTAGCATCGGTGACAGTTGTTGTTGTCATCGGTGTCAGTTATGGCCATTATCAGTGTCAGTTCTGGTCGGTGTCAGTGTCGGTTCTGGTCAGTGTCAGTGTTGGTTCTGGTCAGTGTCAGTGTCAGTTCTGGTCATCATCGGGCACCACTAACACCGATATCCCAAACCATGGTATCCAACCCATAGACAGCCCAAAATGAAATTTTATATCATCTCAAGCCCATTATAACATAAAATTTAGCACTCTACAAAATCAGGCACGCTCGAGGTACCAACTATATCAACGACTATACATATTTGCAAAAATGTTCTTCACCAGTAGTTACTTTCTTTACTCTTGCATCACAGCATCATCCATAGAGTGATGCAAATGGTGTGGCCACTCCACAACCGACACCATTTCTCCTTCCTCTGTTGCAACCATATCCCAACCGCAATCCCCCATATTCTTCTGCTCGTGTGGTGTTGTATATCGTGGTCCCCAACCTGAAGAACATCCAGTTGGTTCTGGTTTTGGGGATATGGTAACCCACCCCCTTCCATGTGCATCTTGATTTTTTCCTTCCCAACCCAAGTTGGTTGCAGCACCCGACGCCCATTTGGATGTTGCACCCGGCACCCAATCCAAATAGTGGGAAGTTTGTAAATTAGGTTTGTTCTCCAAGGCCCAAATATCTTTTCACTGTAGATTGAAGCTTGGGGTTTCTTCATTCCTTACATGAGGTCTCTGGGGATTGATGTGCCTAGGCATCCCTGATAAATTTGGTAACCCCAGAAGGTCTGTCAGCATGAGAACTATAGCCATTATTTTCCCCTCCAACAGCAGGCCAAGGACATGCCCATTCTCTTGGAGTGCATTTCTCATGACCTGTGCATTCTACATTTCTATTGCCCTCTTGGCTCCATTAAATGCCACTAAGAGTCTATGGTTGTGCAGAATTTGAGTGTGGTAAACAAACCCCCAATCAACACATGGCCATTCCAGAGGTCATAATTTTGCATAGCATGCTTTAGTTTGTTGGCAACCCAAAACTACTTATGAACCACTTTGAATGCCAAAATTTCTAATAAACGAGGGGACTGAAGGAGGTCCATTGCAGTCAATAGAAATATAGACACTAGCTATGAAGGAAACAGAAATTGTTTATTTTGTGGGTCAAATTTCTCATGACCCGTTACCTATATGATTGCATGTTGAATGGCATCGGAGTGCACCAAAAACATTTCATCCATCTCTTGGTCATTGATGCGCACTGGGAGCATGTCTTCATTTATGTTGGATGGTAGCCAAATTCTGTAATTTTTTGGCAATAGTTCAGAGTGATGGGTAGCACAAGACCGGAAAGTAATACATACCTCTACCATACAATCCATACTCTAATGCTTGTGTTAAACATTGTGCTATGAAGCGTTTAAATAAGATATGCAGAGTACTTTTATGGCTTCATTGAGGCACATAAATGAGTGTGTCTTTATTGCAATTAACTCTAATTTGACACTATTTGCACTCCAAACTTCCCAAGTTGAAGGCAGGCACATGCAATGGATATGGTCACAATAAGTTCTAGGATCCACTTTTTTGAAATGCCTAGCTTTGCATCATAATTGCATTAATTAGGTGTACTTCCTTTTTCACCTTGAGATCAACCCATCACTTATTAAAGATTGTTGTTCATTTTGAAAATCAATTACCACATGGAGGATTAATTATTTTACATCACCTACATACCTCTGCTCACCTTGATTACCACACACCCTCATGTGTGTGTGTTGATGACATCATCTATATGTTTGAAACCAATCATGTCACCAGCGTACTTTGTAGCTATGTGAATGTTCATTTTATGCATCATTATGTGCAATAATTGATTGATCTAATTCCACTAATTTGTTTAATTCACACATATCTCCTGGGATTACACTTGGAATTATAAGTGTAATATCCACACCCTCACAGCCAAAGTTGGCTAGATAGTCTGCAACCCAATTTCCTTCCCGTAATGTATGAGAGAGGAATTTTTTTGAGAAGGTGTCCAATAATCGCCAAATTTGCTTCAGTATGTATTCTAGTTGCCAGTTGTGGGTAGATCTTTTGATTTAGGCATTAATTATAACCACGGAGTCACCTTCAACATGTATGTCGGTGATTCCACATTGTTTTGCTAGTATTAGTCTTGCAAGCATTGCTTGTGCTTCTGCTATATTATTTGATCCTACCGGAAATGGGGAGGTAATGCATGCTACTAAATTGCCATGTGAATCCCTGATGCATGCACCCAATCTTGATATTCCTGGGTTACCACGAGATGCTCCATCGAAATTTATTTTCATTACCTGTTGATCGGGGAGGTGCCATTTGATATTCGATCTATCAACTAGACCTGGTACCTTTTTAGATGCACCCCATCCCATTGGTATACTGAGGTTCCCCCAAGTTCTCATGATGCTACTATCCCATGATGACAGTACTGGATTGTATCCACATCTAAAAATGTTGGCATTTACAACTTCCGATATTGATTTTTCTAATCCTTGTAGAACTATTTCTAAATTTGACTGCTCATTTTGAAAAATCCTTTTATTTCTTTCCCACCAGATTGACCATACAATAAGTGTTGGTGCACACTTCCAGATATTTGCAAATAGTGAGCCACTATGCAAATCGGGCCAAGACTGGAATAAGTCCCACAATTTACTAGGCAGGGGGGTGTAGAAGCATAATTTTTTAAGAACAAAAGTCCAGCATTCGTTTGCAAAGGGACATTGCAAGAGCAAATGGTCCACCATTTCAATCTGGGCACCACACAATTTACACTTAAAGGCTTGTGCAATTCTAAATTTTTGTAATCAGTCACTAGTGAGAATCCTTTTTCTTAAGGCTAGCCATGCAAAGCACCCTGTCTTAGGTAGAACAGCTTGGTTCCAGCAAAAAATGTATGCTCTTGCCTGGACCTTATCATTTGCTAAGTTCTGAAGAATTCTATATCCCTCTTGAATAGAATATTTTTCCATTTTTTGTTGGGGCCCATACCAACCTGTCTGCTTTGTCTGACAGGCAGATCTGCCTAGCTGCCATTATGTTCCTGAGTGTTTCAGCATCTTTTCTTGAAAGGTTTAGGTCTTCCGGATCCTTCCAGATATCTTTTCCTGAATAATTTTTAACAGCCAAAATCTAGTTGATGAGGTAAATGCCCCATTTTTCTTTTGTAGTGTTTATAATATCTTGTGGAATCTCCAGAGAAACTAAGGCAGGTTGGCCACTCCAAGAGTCTCTCCATAATTTAACATTTGATCTGCTATTAACCTCCCATGTAACATAGTTGTAGACCAAATCCCTAGTTGACATCATAAAATTCCAAATTGAAGATCCATTGGGTGGGTCTGCCAGGGATAATACTCTTGTTGGATTTTGGTTATCCAAGTATTTCTTTTGCATGATTTGACACCATTTACTATTTGGTTTAGTATACATTTTCCACACAAGATTTCCCCCAAAATCTCTATTCCTACTATGTAAATCATGCAATCCTGCACCTCCTCTAGTTGGTCCTTGTGACATATCTTAAAGCGAAATAAGAAGGATCTTCTTTTCATTATTCATGTTCTCAGTCCATAAGAATTCTCTAATTATTTTTTGGACTTGCTAAATTATGGTGGATGGCGCTTTAAGGACAACAAGATAGTAATTGGGGATTGTCAAAAGAACACACTTGATAAGAAGGATTCTTCCTGATAAAGATAGCCACCTAGCCTTCCAGGAAAGAACTCTATTTTTTATTCTTTCGATGACCGAGGACCAGTATCCTGGTTTATTTGTTCCCACAAAGAAGGTGATACCTAGGTAAGTTGATGGCAAAATGTCAACCGAGAACTGTAGGATTCGGACAATCCTGTCCGATATGATCTGATTTTTGTTGAACAAGTAAATTTGTGATTTCTGGACATTCAATTTCTGTCCTGAGGCAGATGAATAGAGATCTAAGACATATTTAATTTTCCTGGCTTCTTTGACATGGGATTTACCAAACAGTAGTGTATCATCTGCAAATAGTGAATGTTTAACTGAAATGCCTATTTCTCCAATCTAAGCACCGATCCACGTTCCCAATGATTATTTTTTCTTGATTGTTCTACTCAATGCGTAGAGGAGAAAAAACCCACTGCTATTCCATTTATGATGACAGAATACCAAGCCCCTACAACATAGACCTATATCCATTTACACCAATGCCTTGAGAACCCAAACTGATGAAGGACTTGAAAAAGAAAATTCCAAGATACTCTATCATAGGCCTTCATCATATCCAATTTGATGATAAAATTGGAGGACTGGTTTTCATTAATCGAGTGGAGGACTTCATGGGCAACTAGAGCTCCTTCCATAGTTTCCCTTCCTGGAACAAAACCTCTTTGTTCTGGAGATATAATTGAAGGGATGAGGTGTTGGAGTCTTAAGTAGATGGCTTTGGTTATGATCTTGTAGGTTGTATTGCATAGTGATATGGGGCGGAAATCTGCAAATGTTTTAGGATTTTTAACCTTTGGAATGATAGTAATGTTCATAGTGTTAAAGTATTTCAGCATAGCCTTATTTTTTCTTGATTCTTCTACTGCTCCTAACAATTCCCCACTAATAATATCCCAGCATGTTTGGAAGAATAGTGTAGTGTAACCATCCGAGCTTCGAGCTTTGTCTGGAGGCAAAGAGAAGACTACATGTCTGAGTTCCTAAATAGTAAATGGGGCCATGAGGATGTCATTATCTTGTTGTGTGATTAATACCAGAATGGCTTCCATTATTTCATCCAGTTGTTCTTGTGATGGAGAAGGGTCTTGGTCTGGGGATAGGAGGTTCTTGTAGAAGTTGACCCCTTCTTGTTGGATATCCTGAGAATTTGACAAGACCTTACCTGTTGTGTGTTCTGAAATGGTGAAAATTGTGTCGGCTGCTCACTTCTGCTTGGATGAAGCATGAAAAAAATTTGTATTCTTATCCCCTTTTTGTAGCCATATCTCACAGGATTTTTGTCTCCAGTATTCTTCCTCCCTGCTACATAGCTCTTCCCATTCTTGTTGTAATTCTTTCTGCTTAAGGTATGTGCCATTGTCCATACCTTGCTGTATGGTTTCTCATATATGTCTGCTAGCTTTTTCTTTACTATATCTTTTTGCTAAAAAATGTTTTTGAACACTTTCTCATTCCATTTTTTTATGTGGCCTTTGATGTATTTGAGTTTCATGGAAAACTGATGCATTTTTGAATTGTCCACAAATGGAGAGCTAACCCACCATTTTTTTAGCAGAGGGATGAAGTGTGGGTGTCTAAGCCACATTCTTTCAAACTTGAAGGAAGGCCTATGCCCCCTGAGTGTGGTTGTATGGTCAATAGACAACACTATCGGAAAGTGATCAGAACCCGGAAGAGATAAGATTTTCGATTGGAATTGAACATTAATACGCTTCCAATCTTGTGATATTAGAAACCTATCCAATCTGGAAGCTATTTGTGCAAAAATAGCTCTCTTATTTGTCCAGTTCAAGGTTCCATTTTTTGGGATTACATCCATTAAGTTGTTGTCATTCAGCAAAGAGCAAAAATCTTGTATGGTTCTTAGAGGAGGGCATATTCCACTAGCTTTTTCCTCTATCCGGAGAATAGCGTTGAAATATCCTCCTAAAAATACATTGTGATCACTGTGGGTCTAAATTAATTGCGTTAAGTGTGCCCATAACTTCTGTTTATTTTGTGTGGAAGTGGGCCTATAAACATTAATCAACACAAAAGAGAAGTCAAAATTGTTCATCTTTAAAATTTGCCAGTTAGATTCCTGCCCAATTAGTCTCCCTTGGATGGTTTTTGGGTTCCATAGGATAGCCAATCCTCTAGAGGCTCCCATCCCTTGTTGGTGAATATATGCCAAAGAAGCCCATTTTCCAACTGATTTTGTAAAGTTTTCTTGGGACATTTTTGTTTCTTGCAATAGGACAATGTCTGCATGAATAGAATCAATCATCGATTTGATTCTATTTCTTTTGTCAGAGGCATTAATGCCACTAAAATTCCATGAAGTGATCTTCATTGCTGACAAGAAGGACCTTTCATCCTCCTTGTCAATCTTTTGATGGAGACAAACTTATCATCCAGTGTGGATTGTATACCAGCTACTATTTCTTCCTTTGTTTTTGCACTTTTTGGTTTTCTGCCTTTGGACTTAGGTGTCTTGGTGGGATAAGCATTTTGTGATGGCATCTTCTGTATGGAGAGGATTTATTGTAGTACATGAATGCCCTCCAGTGTAGGTGTATTCTTTTTATCATCATCCTCTATGTGATCTTCCTCACCTTCGTCCCACTCTTGGAGCGTTGTATTGGCACAATTAATGGAAGTAGGGTAGAAGAAGACCTCATCTATTGAATGATTAGAGCTGTTGTTAATTTTCCCTTCCACCTCTGACTTCTAAGCCCTCATGGAGTATACCAATGTTTTAATTGATGGGTCCATTTTGTCAGAAATGTTTCCTTGTGGAAGATATAGAGGAAGGTCCTCTGTATTTGGAAATTCAATGAATTCCACTTCTACAGTCGCTACCCTCTGTGCTCTTACTTTCTTAGTTGAATCCTTTAAATCTGTATATTCTGGTATTTTCAGTTGTTCATGCTCTAAAATGTGTGCTCCTTCTTCCTCAGCTGAACCTTGTAATTGATTAAGTTTGTGTTCTGTTTCCATACAAGTTATTTTTAATTTTTCACCCAGAAATACTACCCCATGACTATCTTGATTGTGAATAGGGAGATTAATGGGGGATTCTTGAAACATTAAATGATGGAAAATGTTGTCAACATGCATATTTCTAGGGGCCGACATACTATCTATCTCCGGACCCTTAATGCAAAGAGAAGACCTAGAATCTCTCCATTGCAAGCAGAGGGATAAGTACGAGAAGTGTCATAGTAGAACAAAGAACCTTTCTACCGAGTTTCATGCCTGAGGCATTGAAGTATTGTCAATGCACACTTGATTTTGTATTGGCGGCTTGGATTTACCTTGGGAAGAAGAAATTGCTTGCAAGCTATTATGAGTACATTCCAAAGGATCTTAGGTATGATCCGAGCATACTCTAACCTTGGATGGATGGTCCTTCTGACAATCCGATGTGAAGTGTCCAAGTTTACTTTGAAATTTGTGAACGGTCTCTGGTTGTTGGATGATAATATATTGTACCCAATCTCCCCATTTTGATTTGATAAAAATCAAATTAGTAAAGGCTTTGTGGCTATCAATTAAAATACAAACTCGAGCTTCTCGATGATCAAGAATTATAATATCTACACATGTGCATGATTGATAAGCTACAATATATTGTACTCAATAGACCTGATATAGCACATGTATTTGGTTTAGTAACTAGATTTTTTATAATCCTAAGGAATCTCACATGGTTGTAGTGAAGGGAATTTTCACATATCTTAAGTGGACTGAAGATTATGGTCTCTGGTATGGACATAAAGGTGATTTTTCTTTGAATGTGTTTATTGATGCTAATTGGGCAGGTAATGTTGGTGATCGAAAGAGAACAAGTGGTGGTGCATTCATTCATGGAGAGAGACTTGTATCCTAGACAAGTAAGAAGCAGAATCATATATCATAGTCAACAGTTGAAGCTAAGTATGTTGCTTCTATAATTAATTGTACCCAAATAGTGTGGGTTAAGAAGATTCTAGAAGGAATACATGAGAAGGTGGTTATCTATTATGACAATACAAGTGCTATTAACATTTATAAAAAATCAGTGGTGCACTCTAAGACTAAGAACATAGCTATCAAATATCATTTTCTTAGAGAATAGGTACAGGAAAAGGAAGTAAGGTTGGAGTATGTACCAACTAAGGAGAAATTTGTTGATATCTTCACTAAGGCTTTACCTAAGGATACTTTTCAGTACCTAAGAGGTAGTTTATGGTTCATTCCCCTCTCTGCTCTAAATTAAGAGAAGATGCAGTTGCATCAATCCAAGTTTATTCATTGAATATTCTTATGTGTGGATTGATGTTGTGAGGATACTCCTTAGGGGGAGCAGTCTGTGAAGTGATGATTCTTTGGTTAGTCAAGTACTGTAGAGGTGACATCAGGTGTATTTGACACTTTTTACATTATTATCAAAGGGGGAGAAGATGTATGTAAAGGAGGAGAAGATGTATGTTTAGAATAGTAGATGTGAAGATGTATGAGACAAGTCTAGTGAAGGGAGAGTAAATGCAGACCAAGTGAAAGACAAAAGTGGAAACATTTTTCTTCCCGTTTCATGTTTGATGAAGAGAGTGTTTCCATCATTGATGAAGCATACTTGGTGAAGCATAGAGTGTTGCCATCAATGCCAAAGGAACAGATTGTTGGCATAAATGATGTAGTGATGGTAAGTGTGTTTTGGTGATGACATAGTGATTTAATTATAGGATGATCAGATATAATATTGTCATTGATGTCAACTTTTGAATTTCTGTTCCTAGTATGTTGTCAAGCATATTTTTCATGAATGATGAGTTTCAGTGGTTGATGTCTTTAAGGGAGACCTAGGTATTTCTATGGATGTCAAATGCATGATCACTACTACTGAAGTAATTTTATGTGAGAGTTGTCATCGAATGAAGTATAAAAGTAAAACTACTAGAACAATTGATTATAGATGATAGATGATTTGAATGTCTTGTCAAATCCATAATGTATCATGTGACACGATAATAGGATATGGTGATCAATAATTTAGATTCTATAGATGCAATCACAACTACTTTGAGTGATCGGTAAGAAGGTTAAGTGATCAGTGAACATAAACAATATTATTCAACAAGTTAAATGTTTATGTTCTTGAGCTACCGATGGCAGATCTTGTATTGGTGATCGATATAGATGTGGTTGTGATTAACAATGAATGATTTATGATCTGATGATGTGTATTCATGATTGGAGGTGATGATCTAGAATCACATTGCTTGATTTTATCATGTGGATAATATGCTTGAGGTAGTTTAATTATAGTCAAAACGTGTTTGACTCTATTGGCTCAATTTCATATGCAAATCATTGTATAGGATGACATGGTCTTGGAAATATTTTTTTTCATTTAATTTTGGTGTTTTTATAGTTGGATTTGATCAGGATGCTTTGTAATTTCATTTTAGGTTTTGATCAAGGTGGTGGACTTAATAGTTCATTATTTAATGGTTGAATTTCAATGCAAAGTGTGTTGATTGTGTGTAGTGTGCAAGTGTGTTGTAAGGTGTTGTAGACGTCCAAAAATATTAATATTATTATTAATATTATTTTCCCTCTTATTCCTCTAACTATTTAATTTGATCAATTAAATAGTTTCATTTGCTAGTATTTATCAATAGCTTAAATACTATTCTAATGTATTTCATTTGAATACATTTGTCTCATGAAATCTCCTTTTTAATAAATTTACATTTATTAAATCCCCCATATTCCTAATTCTTCTAAACCATGATTTATTCAAATTTACTTTGAATTATAATCTAAACCCTAGCTAGGAACCTATTAACCCAACCTAGAGACCTACCCTAAGCCTACCCTATTCCTACCCTACTCCCGTCACCTCATTTCCTAAGTATATTTACCCACCTAACTGTCCTATAATAATTCTTAATGGGTGATTCCTAACCTTTTTAAGGCTAATGGAATGCTCACCCACATGGGGAAATTCTCTCCAAAATGGGCACCCATCCCTCTTAATTTCTTCTTACAACTTTGTCTCCCACTTGGAAATGTTGAGCCACTCAACATGAAATGCCAAGTGTGACTCAAAATTAGCCATCCCCTCAAAGCCTATGTGTCCCTTATGTGGCTCTTATGTGGATGCCACATAGTTTCCACATCATCCAAGCTAGCTCCCCCTCTCTCCCAAAAATCTATAAATAGAGGCCTTCTCCTCTTAATTTTGCATCTCTCATATTTGCATTGTTATTATGCTAACATAGCTCTAGATTTCATGTTTTCATATGCTCTTAGTCTTTCATGCTTAATTCACATAGATATCACATGTTAGGCTTCAATTTGTTGAATGAATCTTAGCTTCAATCTAGTATATGCATATCATCTTCATAGCTAGTTTAGATCATCATTTGAAGGATTTGAGACTAGTTCCTTATACTAGCTCTTGAATTGCATCATTTGTTTCCATGCTTGCATTCCATTTGGGGATCCATTATATTTAGTGTGTTTGAGAGAGCACACCTACATTCCATCAAAAGAACAAATAAAACAAGTTAAATAGGGTGCTTACTTGTTCTAGTTCAATCTGATGCTATGTTGAGTTCTTTGTTGTTTGCTTGCTCTTTCATATGCTTTTGAATCGATTATATGTGCTAACCCACTAACGTTTTATGTTTGAGTTTGCTCCCAACAGATTGAAGATTTCAATGTACACATTTTGGCACACCCAGTGGGACCCATGTCCCTAAAATTTTCTAACTTCTTGTCTTTCTTTCTTCAAATTTTGCCCAGACGCGAATCAGCGTTTGCATTTTACGCAGAGGCGTCTATGCAAACACTGGTTTTCTATGAACCACCATTCGACGTCTCTGTAGAACTGACATCTGTGACCTGAACTGGTGTCTACGCCTGGACTTGTGAACTTTTAGATTTTTCCAAAACATTAGCTCTTATTCATCAAGATTTTTGGTTTTCCCATTGCTTTTTAATATTTTACCTCTCTATTTTTTAGCAGAGATCAATCTAACAAGCAGTTATAATGTCAAAATTTTATTAAGGGAACAAATCTTGATAATATATTTAAGAGCACTAGCTTTAGGTTGTTTGGATAATCTTAAATGGGTAAATTTGATTAGATTAAAGACTAAAAAGAAGGAAAAACTAACTTTGCCTGTTGTCTTTTACTGTCTTTTTCTTCTTGTAGGTACAATGACATCTTTGTAAATATTGGTTCATGAACCAGCATCTGCGATTCACAAACCAGCTTTTTCACTTAATCGGTGCCTGCGTTACACAAATCGGCATCTCCAACTGGTATAGCAACTTACTATTTTTGTGTTTCTTGCTTATTTTCTGCATTCTATCATGTTTTAGGCTAAAAAAAGAACCAACGTCTGTGCCCTGAATCGGCGTCTGCACTCTGTCAAATTGTTTTGATTATTTGCTAATAATTGTCCAGTGGTTTTTTTGTTTTCAGCACTTTTCAAAGGCTAAGTTTAAAACTACTAATTAGCTGTCTTGCAACACCACTTATCAATGACACAACTTTGAAACTACTCATATTTGTCTTGCAGGTTGCCTCACATCAAAATTGACCAAACAATCGTGTTTGTGTTAATCTTTTTTTAGGCACATAGACTAATTAGTTGGATTTTATTGTCTAATCCTAAGTGAGTGATAGGGGATTATGCTCTCTTCCCTTTTGAGAAGATCAAAAACCTAGACACACTTACTTAGTGTTAAACAATTGAATCTTTTGGGAAAGAACAAAGCTTGTCTTGCGTGCTTATGGAGAAAATGATACTGGATAGGAGAGTATGCTCTTTTCCCCTTGTGGGAGAATCAAAAATCTAAACTCCTTTTTGTCGCCAATCTAATTTACTTTGAATCCTTTAGATGGGCCTGCCAATTGAGGAAAAAATCTCCCAGGAATGACCCACATGAGAGTGAGGTGTAAGCCACACCACTCTAACTCACGTTAATCAAATTTACTCCTTGGGGTTAAAGCCTCAGGATTCGATTGGCATTTGAGCTTATACTCGGCTCTTTTTTAACTTAAGTGCGGCCTCGCAGTCTCAATCACATTTATGTGACCACTTTTGTCAAGATGCTCTATGGGGCTATACACCTGAATCGTGCTTGCACAGACATAGAGGATACAATCGAAAAGAGAACCTTACTAAACACTCTAGGCTTAGAAGCTACCCGAAACACCCTCAAAAGATGATAATGCTTGTGCAAGGAAGAAAGTAACTTCCCCAAGATCATTCGTACATTCATGCCACCCTGAGCCTTTGGAATCGGATAATACAGTATCATGACTAGAGCCATTGGGTGCTTGGTGATGGCCATATTCTGATTAGCTCTTTTGTGTGTGCCTAATCTTACGAGCAAGTATTTTCATGCTATGCTAATTCCTTAGGTAGATTTTGTGCTTGAAGTGCTTGAAGAACATTGACAAATCCAAAACATGAACGGAATACCCAACATTCAAATTTTTCACGTGCTTGTATCCCTCAAGGTTGCTTTGTCCCTGTCAGATTGTTTTCAAACACATGCTTGTCATTTTTCGATTTGACTATGCTGAAATTGGTTCTTGCCATGGAACAAATTTATTAAAAATCAGATTAAGATCAAACTTTTGATAGATTATTAAGAAAATGCCCCTTTGCAAAGAATTTGGTCTTTTATAAGATATGTCCTAAAACCTCCAACTATTCATCCAAGATCAGATCTATTTATAGGACATGACCGATTCCAAGAAGCATAAGAAGGTTAAAACTTTGTTACCACCCGTGCAAAGAGAATAGAAAAACACAACCCGAGAGGCTACCAAGTACCAACACATCACTGATTCCATCAAACAAGAGATTCGTAAATGGGAAGAATTTGACAAAGTGATCTACAACAACAAGGTTTCTCATTTCATAGGAAAATATCGTCTAAACTCTACTTTTGTTGGATTTGAGCAATATGACTAGTCAGTTTACCACAACAAATGAAAGTTCCTCCTCTTCTTAAGCTCACTTAACTTGCATTTTAGGACCTCTCTTAGGTTGTCATCTTTAGAAACACATCACACACTCATCCTATCATGATCCTGCATAAATCAAATCAATCCTAATCAGCTTAGTGTCATCCTAATCATCATCCAGAGCATCCTTGATCACATCCCTCACTTGGGATTACATCCCCTTTTTGAGTAGCTAAAAACCTACATATTAATCAAACCCCCATCTTTGAATGTCCTTAAACTAAGCATTGTTTAGGATAATCCCCTTTGTCTTTTGCAACCTCATCACCTTGATCAAAAGGTTGGTTCACATTAACAAAGAATCTTGTCCGCCGAAGACCACAAGTCTGTCTTAGGTAGACAATCGTATCCACTTGATCTTACATTAAGGAAAGAAACCCTTAATCCGTGCATGCACCAAGTTATCCTTAGTCCTTAGGAGCATATTCATCATCTTAAACACATCCTAATCCTACTATCATCACCCTTAGCTTCCTAGGTGTATCTTTTGCATCACATCTTGCATCTCATATTCCTTTTAGGATAGTCATTTCATGCCACCTATCACATGAGCCACTAAGAAGAGGAAGAACATGGATCCTAATCTTGCCGCTAGCTCATCTAATCCTGCAACTCACAACACCAATGCCATGGTTACTGTAACATATGGAATGGGATGTTACCAAAATGTAAGATAAAATATGGGTGTTGGGGGTTGATTTGGTTTATAAATTGATTATCTTGAAATGTAAAGTGTTGATGTGTAAATTGTTCTTTAAGTTGCCTAGAATGTATTGAATCCCTTAACCTTAATTGAGTTATATTGATTAAGTATTTCAATTGTGATTAAGGAGAAGATAAGATATTCCTTCTCAATTCCCAAATGCACAAATGGGAGATCCAAGTTGATCAACCCAAGAGAAGGGTTAATGCACAAATGAATCAACTATTTGGAAAGGAGAATAGTAAAGCAGATACCTTAAATTTTTTTAATTATATTTATAGAAATGATATATGATAGTAATTGAAGAGATAGGAGAAATTCACTAACCTTGAAATATTGCAGATCAAAGAATGCTATTTTATGAGGTCTGTAGACTGTTTCTGGAAAAATTGACAGTTGATACTGAACTGAAATGCAAAGATGAACAAAACCCAAAAATCATTTTCCATTCTAATGTCGTCTTATAAAAAATGTCAACCTTGACCCACAAATGTCAACCCTGACCCAATAATGTTGACCCTGACCTGCACAGATCTGAAAGTGAATTTGTTCGTAGATCCCAAAAGTTTGCCAAAAAGGGTATCTAGATCTGGGTTCAAATCCACTATTATGTACCTGTACCTGCAAGAAAAAGGAGATTGTTTTGTTGTGGGGGAGGGGTTTGCCTTGGTCAAACCCTGGTTTTAGAATTAACCTCAAATATATGTAATTGAAATTGCAGAAATGGACAAAGTAAATGCATAAATTCACCTTGCTTAAAAAAGTCCTTGTGGCGGATTCGAATCCTTGAATCCACAAGTATGCTTCAAATGTAGAATATTGAAAGGTAGGATTTCTTCAATCTCTTGCTTGTAGATCTCCAACACCAAGTCTTGAATGGGTTCTTGAATTGGGAAAAGGCTTGGAAGAAGATGGATGGAGAGATCACCAAAAGGGCACCTTGTAGCTTCAATCCTTCAATGGCCTCCAATGGATCTCCTTCATGAAAATGGATACTTGAATGGATGAATGCTTGCTTGAAATATTTCTGTATTACTTTCTTGATTGTTTAATCTCAATTGGGAATGCTTTTGCTCACTTGATGATGGTTAGAAGACTTAGAGAAAATGACAGAGAAAGCTTCCCTTTTATATGAAATTAGGGCACAATCTTCTAAGGAGGCCTACATAGGAGAATTAAATCCCATTAAATCCTTTACCCCTAGGAGAGGACTTATATTAAATATAATTTAGGAATCAACGCTTCAGAACCTGAAACAGCCGACCGGGGAGCGGGAAATACTTTTTGCAAAGGCCAACCTCCTGAAACTGCAAGACCCCATGATCTGAACACTGGGTCAAGGTCAAGGTTGACCCTGACCTAGGTTAGGGTTGAGGTTGACCCTGACCTAGGTTAGGGTCGAGGTCGACATAGACCTAAAATTTTGACCTTAACCCTGAAGCCCAGAATCACAAGTCTACCATCTAGAATGCAAAAATCAGGCCAAACAGGAGTGGAAAGAGGAATAGAATAGGGAGGAAGCCATGTCAAGATTAGGAACCCATTCAAGGCACTTGTCATGACCCCAGACCACTTACTTAGAAGGCTAAGCATGTCTACAATGGAAGTGCTTCCATTTTCTGACTATACATTTAGCCACCACTTTAGCAATAGTATGAGCTCAACACAAACTCTTGGTAAAGGAGACTCCCACCCTAAGTACCATGGAAATTTTTATCAACCATCTAGTGCATGTCCACATGGTAAATTCCATGAGGGGATGCAATAGCAACCAGGTACTCTTGTACATTCAACAATAAGGACTTCAAATCCCGCCTTGAATTATACCTACACTTGTCACATGACCTATGGCACTTCCAGGGGAATGTGCTCATCCCACTAGAAAAAAAGTTTTTGATCCACTTCAACGAGACCTACAAGTGGGAACTCTTATCGCACAAGTAGTTCATCCCTCCATTCCACCCTCCATCATGCATACAACACCCTCATCTACCCTGGGAACCCCGCCTCTTGATGCCACATTAGAAGCACAAAAAATACCCCCTATCACTATGTAGGCACCTCCACAAGCCACAGTCACTCCTCTTTTGCAAGAAATCCCAACATTCATTGCAAACTTTCCACCCCCACCAGTTAGCACACAACAAACCACCATTTCACCCATTCCTACTCAGTCCGTTCAAAGTGCAACAACCAGTTCACAGCATCAAGGCACCCAAGTCTCCATGCCTATTCCACCTTTTTTTACCATAGGCATGTCACCTACCAATGCCTATAACCAACCCTTATTTTCACAAGGGTCCACTTTTCCCGCTCTACTAGCAACACAATCACAATGAATTCCAACAGTTCTACCTCAAACGTTGTTCAAACCAAATCCCTCCATACCACAACCATCCATGAATCCCTTTGTCCTAGCCCATATTCCCATCCAACCTATCCAACAACAACAACATATCCAACAACAGCAGCAACCTATTCAGCAGCAATAATCCATTTAGTAACCATCCCAGCAACAACAACTACAGCAGCAAATCACCAACCCATTCACATCCCAAGCACAATAGCAACAAATCAACCCCTTCGTAGCTGCACAGACCACCATCCAAACTACACAGCAGCTATAACCATAAACATGGGGGAAAATCCCCTCATGGAAAAACCACTACAACAGTTTGCTAATCCTTTCATCCAACCCATGCAACAACAATAAACTCATTCTGCCAATTACATAGCCATGCCATCTTCCGTTGCATCACAAACAATTCCACCTCCACAGCAATTAAATGTTCCCACTAGGGGAATTCTACCACAAAACACCTATCCCCCATCTTATACAGGTGCACAACAAGCTCATCCCACCTATCCAACACCCCAACAAATACAAGCATATTTCTAGCAATTGCAACAATCTTATCAACCGTTGATACCTCCTCCACTACAATATTCCCCTCAACCACAGCTTCCACCACAACAACCCATATACGTTGACCAACAACCATCATACCAAACACCAAAATATCCTCCATAGAATCCTCCATACTCACCATTTGATCCATATCAGGTTCAAGGAAACCATGCAATCACGATTAACAATCCTTGTAAATCAATCATGAATGGGAGGAAATGAAGAATGCTCTCAAGGAGCTAAAAGCTGGGACACAAGATAAAACATTCAAGTTTGAAGAGGTATGTCCTTATCCATTTGATCAATCTATCACTGCCATACCCTTCCCCAAGAATTTTGAGACACCCAAATTTGATAAATATTGGGGGAAGGGAGATCCTGTGAGTCGTGTGAAATAATTCTACATGGCCTGCCAAGAAGTGGCCTATAGCAATAACTTCCTCATGAGACTATTTCCCAAAATCTTAGGAGGAACCGCTCTTGATTGGTTCTACAAAATCCTTATGAAATAGTCTCTACTTTCACAGAATTATCTAAAAAATTTGTGGCCCATAACTCACATAATGTCAAAAATGAACTCTCACTCCTTGACCTATGCAATTCCAAACAAAAGGGAGGAGAGAGTCTGGCCGATTATCTTCAGTGCTGGCAAGGGCTTACTACAAGGTTGTCTTACCAACCTCCAGAGCAACATCTTATCAAAATTTTCATTAACAACCTCCATCTTAAGCTTGTCTATCACATGCTCATGAAATGTATACAAACTTATCACGACATTAGACTCAAAGATATGTATCTTGAATGAGGTCTTGTAGAAGAGGGTGCCATCAAGAACTACAAAGAATCCCATCCTGAAAAACATAACAATGATCAATCATGATACTAGAACAAGAACAAGAACGCAGTAAAAGATGGAGCCACTTACATGAAACACATTCAGGTTGTGGTAGCCAGTCCCAATGCACCTACCCAAACTTATCAGCAAGCACAACCAATGTACCCTCAACTTCCTCCCATATATCAATAGCCCAATCCCATGTATTCCCAACTGACTTACTAGCAAAATATGCACCCTCAAGGCGTGACTATCTATCCCTCTCCGGGGACATCATATCAACACAACTATCAAGGTCCTTTGAATTAGACAAATGCTATATCATGGAAACCAAAGACCTAGTGCTTCGAATGCACCAAAATGCACGTTTACCCCTTTGGATGAACCCATAGATGTCATCTTTCGCAAGCTAGTCCAAGCCAACCAAGTCATGTATCCCAAAACATAGTCATTTGATGACTCAACTCCTAAGCCAGCTTGGTATAAAGACAATGAGTACTATGAATACCACCGTGTTAAGGGACATAATACCCTCAAATGCATGAAGCTAAAACACTATATTAAAGATCTCATTGACCGCAAGGAGATCAAAGTGGACTCTCCTTCCCAATCATCGCCAAACGCGGGCCTTAAAATTTATCAAAATGTATTCCCTAAACACACTTTAGGTGCAGGTCTAGGAAATCCTACTCATTCCTCTGATTAGGGGAAGGGTAAAAAAGCAGAAACCGCTGACAAAAAAGATTATACCAATGCCTATATCAACTATGATAATCTCATCGGCTGCATACCCCAAGTCCAATCCTCTGTCAATGTCATCCATGTCAAGGGTGCTGATAACCAATGCACCATCACCACTCATAGAGGTAGGATAACAGACATAAGTTTTGGTCCCGCCCCATCTACTGGGACCTAATATAACATTTTGGAACACCTAAGGAATACTCCAGCCCAAATTTCCATACTGGATCTTCTCCGCACATCATCCACTTATCAAGAGATCCTTAGTAAAGCCTTGGAAGAATCCTATGTTTCCAGCGACATCAACCTCAGTAAATTTCAAAACCTTGTCGGACACCTGTCTGCATCTTGTGGGGTCTCCTTTAAACCAACAGACATGCCCTTGAAAGAAACCGATCATAATCTCCCACTCTGTATCACTGTCATGGCTAAATATTTTTCCATTAAATGGGTCATGATAGATAATGGATCAGCCCTACATCTGTGCACTCTAAAATTTATAAAATAGTTGGGTTGCACTCAAGCTGATATAACAAATGATGTCGTCACAATAAAGGCATATGAAAATCTAGAGCATACTTCTGAGGGAACCATATCATTGCCCATTCAAGTGGGCCTAGTTATCTAGGATACATTATGTCATGTTGTTGATCTTGACCTTCCCTTCAATATCCTCCTTGGACGCCCATGGATTCATTCTATGCAAGCTGTCCCCTCCACCTACCATCAGTGCATTGAATTCCCATATAACGGCACTGAGATCACCATCCGCACAGATCCCAAGCCCTTTGCATACTACAATGCATTGGAAACATCTTTTCCACATTCCAATCACTGTCCTGGGATCGATATTGGTACTTCTGTCACCAGTTCATCTCGAACCCATTTAGACCTAGAAACGATCCTCTCTTCCACCTTATCCATGGTCAAGATCAACAACAAAGGTTGTGGTGAGTACAGTTTATCTGATTCCTTCACAGTTGGAGCACTACCAATTGATCCACACACTCAAGGTCACCAACCTAATCTAAGCAAGACAGAATCAGAGACAACCAAGGCACTACAATTTGGTCCTACCACTTTTATATCAAAAGGTACTTTGACTGGCTAGGAGATGACACCAAACATCAACCAATGGCTATATAAAGATCCACCACCCAAGGACACAAGTTGCCTCAATTACTTCAAAGATAAGTACCCCTCAACTCACAAACTGGTGACAGAAAAATGGAGCTACCAAGGAGGTGGCCTTGGTTATGACGAGAAAGGTATGAAAGATCCTATTATACCTACTCGACTAGAAAAGAACCTAGACCTTGGCATGGGCTCTCACATAAATGGGGGCACCAATGAAAACATCTTTGCCTCTTGTCCATCCCTGGGCGAAATTGCTGACATCAAAGATATCCTAAAAGAGAAAGTTGTGAGAGCCTATGACGATGTTTTTGATGATGAAACCTTTCTGGGCAATTTTGTCTTACAACAACTTTTCATCCTCTTCATTGACCTTCCCCTTTTCCATCTTGAACTCATAGACTGGGACCAACCAAGTGTCGTGCATGATGATGAGTTCCAAAGTGAGGACACACTCCTAAGCTTTATGGGAGTAATTGAGCGAAACAATGACTGGGGGCAAGACTCAGCATATGTCTACAAACTAGACCGAAAGGCATACTTTGGGGAAGAAGAGAACTTCAGCCACAAAAATGAAACAGAAAACAAAAATAAAAAAGAGAAAAATTGATCCCCTAGCGAAAACTCCTATGGGGTGCTATCTGTGTGCATAAATGTTGTCACACTTCTATGAATCATTCCATTCAAGGTTGCTCAAGAATGAGGCCTCAAATATCGATCCATAGCTCTCTAGTCATAGATGTGTAAAAATATAAAATGAAGACCCTCAGATTGACCTAGTTGTGTCTATTGTAAATACACCATGAAACGAGAGATTCGAATGCATGAAAATGAAATCTAATTTAAATGATAACAATGCATATTAGTCTATGAAAGGAAATATGAATGCAAATCTAATCTATGGAAATAAACATGATTCTGATATATATAAGGAGCCATGAATGCAAGAATAAAGAAAACAAGAAGAGAGCTTGAGTGCTCAAATTCTCCTCCAAAATTGTTCTCCAAACCTGCAGCATAACAATATTATGAGAACCTAATATGAAAATGAGAAGGAGAGGTCTCCTTTTAAAGGAAAGTGAACGATTGAGATTAAGAGGCAAAAATCAAAGGCTACGATTAAGAGGCAAAAACCCACCACCTAGAAAGATGTGAAGAAAAAGGGATTTTTATTTAATTTAATTCATTTCATTTTTTAACAAATAAAGTGCTTTAAGTGGGGATTTTTATTTATTTAATTAAAAGAGGGGTATTTTTACAACTAAATAAATTAGAAGAATTTTATTTAATTAAATGGGAGGAATTTAATTTAATTAAATAAGAGGAATTTAATTAAAAGGGAGATTAAATCTTTTAATTAAATAAGAGGAATTTTATTTAATTAAAAGGGAGATTAAATCTTTTAATTAAATAAAAATGATCAAACCTTAGGAAATATTGAAATAATTAAATAATTGAATTAATTACAGTTTGATCAAGGAAATTGATTTGAATTGAAAAATATTCCAAAGCATTGATTCAAAATTTTGATAAATTTATAAAATAATAAATGGGGCCCAAAGTCTAGGCGACCATTTTAGGGTGCATACATTTGCCCCTCTTTGACAAATGTGTGGTCGACATGGAAATACATGTAGTAAAGAATGCAGTTGAAGTGTGAGGTCAAAATGGGATCACAAAATAATACAGATGTGTGGTCGAAACGGGAACACATCAGGATAGAAATAAGCACAATTGAAAAAGACAAAGTCAGTACCAAAATAAGTAATTGACATGTCAGAGATAAGAATCTCAAGAAATACTGATATA
>MU226104.1:5768287-5782974 GCA_018584345.1 Thuja plicata
ATGGTAGATTACCGATTCCCCCCCCCCCCCCTCCTGCCCTCTCATTAATCTGATCTCAGGCCTAACATGTCCATCATAAACAAATCCCTTATTTGAGGGCTTTAGATGTGTTTCCCTTTATCAAGAATCTCCTTTTACCTAGAAATAGGGGGAAAGGGTGAATTCTTGTTCCCCTTCCCCTCTACTAGTCAATGATGTTATTTTTGTTCAAGATCTCCCCTTGGAGGTACATGTCTTTAAGGAAAGATCTCTTCATCCTTTACCTTAAAAGGATCCCTTTACATTTTTTGTGAGATGTTTATTTACGAACTATTTTTCCTATGGCTTCAAAGTAGTTATATCTCTTTGGCTAGGGTTTTATGTACATTGTTTTCTAAAGGATGTCTCTTTGGCATTGAAGGTGGGTATCCATGTTATTCTTTTCCTTAAGGTGGTATCATAGATTTATGTTAAGTGGGGGGGGCATATATGTAGCCCCCTTGTCTATTATATAGTTAATTTCCTCGGAGATAATGCTTTCCTTGGTTATCCTTTTATGTTTTTTACAAAAAAAATTCCTTGGAGACAATGATTTCCGTGGTTATCCTTTTCCATCATTTATAGCATATTTCCTTGGAGACAATATTTTCCTTTATTATCCTTTTATGCTTACCAAATTCACTTGAATACAATGCTCTCCTTGGTTATCCTTTCACACCATTTTTTAGTAGATTTCCTTGGATACAATACTTTCCTTGGTTATTCTTTTGTACCATATTAAATAGATTTCTTCTTGGTTATCCTTGGGATGGGTTGAATAACATAGCATAACTTGCTAGACTATGCAACTTTATCTTTGAACCAAACTCTCTCTCTCTCTCTCTCTCTCTCTCTCTCTCATAAGAATAACACACCTCACTAATTGGTTGGATGATGTAGTCTTTTCTCATCTTTGTTGTGTGCTCTTTCTCTTTCCATGTGACTACTTGTTCTCTTGCAATAATATTCCAAGCATGATACTAGTGCTTGAGACATTTTGTTCATCAAAGTCTTCTCAATTAGTTGATTTGTAGCTTTTGTTTTTAGTATTAACCCCTTTTTGCGTCTTTTATTTTTTTTCTCTATTTTCCTTTCCCTTTATCTTTTTGTGTGCTCTTGCACATGGTTGTATGAGATAAGATCCTTTGTTTGGGGGTGTGGTACCTTGAAATTAGTGATGTCTTACCTCTTTGCAATCTTTCCCATGATCATTTATCACTCTATAATTTACCATAAGTATCGGTGTAGGATCATACTCTTTCTAAAATGGGGGCTAAATGTAGCATCATAAGTTGCATCCCTATATAATTTCTTGCTCATCTAGGTCCTATTTTTAGCATGTATGGCCTCCCATATCTGGTCATGATTTCCCAACTTAATTCCACATATAATTTTGCCTTCCTTTTTCCAAATAGGACATTGGGTTTCAATATGGTGCCACTTGGGTAGAGTGAGTTACCTAGGGTGCCCCATTCTTGGGAACATGCCAATTGAGGCACTTCATTTCTTGATAATCAGTCCCAAATTTAAGCCATATAACAACTACATTATTTTAGTGGGTATTTTAATCCCACATTGGCTTTCATTGAGTTTTACACCTTGAAATATTGTGAAGGGTATAGAACCAAGATACCCTCCCTCATTTTGGATATCTCTCAAGTAAAATTGGAGCTCTGAACTACAATTTCACATCTAACCATGCAAGGAGAAAGTTTTCAATATTCAAGGAGACATTTTTCAGCATTCAAGGCATTTCATCCCACCATATTCTTCATTGTGGAAATCTTCAACAATCTTCATACAAGCATTTCTTTATGATTTCCTTTTAGTTATTTATGGAGTCATGTTATTGTAGTAGCACTTATGTATACATTCAAAGAGCATTGCATCATCAAGGTATAAGACATATACATTTTCAAATTTGAAGCATATTTCATTTCAATTTTAAGGTTAATTCCTTTATTGGGGCATGACTTAAGAAAACCCCTTTCTACACAATAATTTCCCTCTTTTTGTGTAGAAGTATAGGTGACAAATGCACAAAAAATCTACATAGAGAATAGGTGAAGAGCTATAGTCTACAAGTTATTTTGTCAAAAACTACCGAGAACTAGTCAAGCCAGGTGCCTTGTTCTTGGGAACATGTTGACAAGAGAACCCCACTCCTATCATTTTGGCCTCATTTAAATCACGTGTCATTTACAATTTGTTGCATCTAGATCCCTTTCAGAATTTGTCTGTCTATTCTCACTCTCCTTGTACATACAGAAAACCCTCAATACCCTCCATTTGACCTTTGATCTTGCAATCTTCCATCCACAATTTCATAACATCTATTAATTAACAATGAAGGATCATTGCAGCTGCCTAGTGCTTCATGCCTCTTTAGGCCTAGTCGATCGTCTTCCTTCCAATGTAAGAGTATACATGCATAATTTTCCTAGTTTGTCTTTCATAGCTAGTGAACTCTATTTCACACCTTACAAAAATAGGATCATCATCTTTGATCATTTTCATACTGAAAAGAATCTTGATTTTCCACACATGGACACCATGTACATTGCAGTGTTGCAAGCTTAACCTAAGTGAGCATGTTGGATCAGTTGCACAATAATCTTGATCATTGATCTCAACTCAATAATATGGAATATAACGCCTTAGACTTGTCAATTGGTGGAACTAGACCATTTGAAAATCAAGCATGTTAAATTTCATTATGCAACTATGTGGTAATCTAAGTCCTTGATCTCGTTGGATGTACAAGAAAGATAATTCAGTTATAAACTAAGCGAAGGTGCATAGATCAAGCAAATTTGCCAATGAATCTAATTGCACAGTGGCACTACCATCTTGACCATCCACGTGTCTAATTGTGCACAATTTTTAACAAAGAAAGTGACCATGATGACCTAACAAGGAAAGCCAGTGAAAAGACAAGAGACCAATAAGAATTTATGACTCAAAGCACTTGAGCTAGTAGTTCAAGATTGGAAGACACAATTGACATCGTTTAAAAAGGAATCAAGATCACAGTGAGGCTAGAGCTCTTAGACTTGGAGCAGATCGAGTGCAATTGGGGAAACTAAAATGACTAAAGCGAGGGGCCAATCACCACAATGACTAAAGAGACTTTAGTGATAAATTAAGTGACCAAGAACCTGCTAGAGGCGTTCAACAAAAAAGTAGATCCAGAGCTCAAAGTAGGCTAAAGAAAAGGCTCTAGAGTTTAGGTGTTTAGACATAGGACAAGGTTTTTGTAAATGTAAACCCTAAACAATCACTAAAGCACAATACATAGGGAAAATTTGGCACTCCTAACACAATCGATCTTTCCTATGTCTTTCAATATGTTGTTCAACACATGAACACGACATGCAATCTAAAATGTGTGCTTATAAGCACCCTTCACCATCATATTAACTAATTTGCACACACATAACAAATTGGTGATCATGTGTATATCATTTGAGACTCCAAATTGTTTGAGGAACTCCTTTAAGAAAATCTTAAAGAGAGCAAGTGAGGTGGTACTTGTAAAAAAATATTTAAATATTTGTAGCTTTTGCCACCACTTGTTGCACCCAATCTATCTTTCCTGCATCTTTCAATATGTTGTTCAACGCATGAACGTGACATGGAGTCTAAAATATGTGCTTGTAAGCACCCTTCATCATTATATTAGCAAATTTGCACACGCATGCCAAATTAATGATTATGTTAACAATATTTGAGACCCCAACCTCTTTTGTAGCATCTTTTAAAATATGAAATGAAAAGTTCTTTTTGTTGCTTAGGGATAGTAGTTGCGTGCAAGACCATAAAAAATGAAAAGTAAGTCTTTTCTTTTTGCTTAGGGCTAGAAGTAGTGTGCAAGCCCAAAAAAATGAAAGAGGCTATTTTTTCCAATTTTGGACATTTTTAATTAAAAAATACTTGTAAAGGGTAGGGGATGGGCATTCTTCCCTAGGCATCTCGAGTATGTATGGTCATTCACTACCCATCATTGATTTGATCCCCTTTTTCAATACTTATAGGAAAAAAATCAAGGACAACTCAGGATTGTCCTCCAGCTATTCCTACATCCTTGGGATGTCTCGAGATAGGTATGCTTGGAAAACCTGAAGGACGAATCCCCGTGGAATATTAATATAAATATAATTTAATCAACATATTGACTGACATTATATATTATATCAATGAAAAAGTTTAAATTGTTACATATTTCATTCTTATTTTATTGCAAAAGGCCTAGGTTGATCACATTCAATGGAGGTTCTAGCTCACTCACACATATACATTGGCTTGGATGTTTCTAACCTTATCAACTCCTTTTACATAATGGGTCACGCCTTGTACCTTTTGTAAAGGTAAACCTCAACCTTCAAATCTATGACAAGCACATTATCATAGGCATCATTTATTGTATTAAGTGTTACATAACCTTTTGTATGAATCTATTTACTTACAACGTGATATGCCTCCTACAATCATTTTTAAGTAAAAAATGAATGTACATTTACTTCAAATTAAGACAAACACCCCAAAACTCCCTAATATAAATTCATATATTTCACTTTTGATTGTTTTGACATTTTTTAATTGCTAATCATTCATACAAGCATCAACATGAGACCAATACAAGTTCTTGGGAGTACAACCATGAGACAAATATCATCTTTTGAGTAGGGGAGGAGTCGTCGTACCTGCACACCCTAACTTTGCAAACTTGTAGAGTCTAAACTATACGTCATATTTTTACAAATGTTTTTAGTTATTTTTATATGCGAGTTGACACCTTAAAAAAAAAAATTGGCTTCTAGGTATTAACAAAGCTGCTTGTAGAGTTTGTCAAGCGTTGAAGAGTCAAAAAATGGTCATTTCGAAGTATCGCCTAATACCCACTCAAAGAAGCACCAATAATTGTTCACTAAAAAATGCTAGTACTTGTGGACAAATGTCCCAATAGTTGTACACAAATGTCCCAATAGTGGTGCACAAATGGGTCAATTACCAACCAAAAAAGCTAAAAAATGATGCGCTATTGGTACATGCATTATCATTTTTGGGGCTCCTTTAAAATTAATAATTGAGGGGTCAAGTGTGCATGGAGTGTGTGGTTATTGGAATGTGTTCACTTACTAGTGCTCTTCCCCTAACCACATTAAAACTCGCCTACGGAAGACCAAGAGTGAGAACTTAGCCATCCACTAATTTAGAATTCAATTTTGCATCAAAAGTCTAGTATTATAGACCACGAGTCGCAACTTATAATTTTATATTTAAACTTGAGTTGACAACTAGAACTCAATGCTTTAACCAATTAAACTCGACGCTTTACCTCACCTACCTACTAGAGTAA
This sequence comes from Thuja plicata, assembly GCA_018584345.1. Classification (NCBI taxonomy): domain Eukaryota; kingdom Viridiplantae; phylum Streptophyta; class Pinopsida; order Cupressales; family Cupressaceae; genus Thuja; species Thuja plicata. The sequence goes on from MU226104.1 coordinate 5,773,665, forward strand.
GGTGGGAGATATAATTCCGCTAACCCCCTGTAACACAAAAAATCAACATCGACCCTTAGCTTACCCTAAACTCGACCCATTGTAGTATTTGGCGGGGTGAATATAAGGGGATAACAGATGGATTTTATTGTCACCCACCTACCCCTCGATAGAGGGGATTTGTAGTGGAATTGTAGTTGACTTGTGAATGCAAAACATTAAGTCTTTTAAAAAACTTAATATATTTTGTATTTATATCATAGCCCTTTATCAATGCTATCAAAATCATCTTTAATTAGAGTGTGAGCTCATTGAAGGAACTGTCAAGTGTTCCTCTCTATTAAGAATTCCCCGTATACCAAAGTTACAACACAAATAATAGTATGAAACAAGGACAAGATTTGGGCCGAAGGGCCACCGACTCTAAATGAGGCAAAAATCTCTCTTATCTTTAAAAGGTACTTTTAGGGCATCCCCATCTGTGAAGAATAAAAGAAAAATGACAATGGCAGAATGGATATCCGACTGGCATGATTGGATGGCTTCCGTGGTTATAATCATTCCACTGACTCACCATTTACTCCCATGGCGGCTCTGCAATCCAAATTAAGACTTCCTTCCAACCCATATTTAACACTTGCCCGCATTAATTCTTTCAGATTTCCATGCTGAGCATCACAGTTTTTCATGTGAAATGAAAAGATTTTGGGCACACTGCCCAAGCGGATTGAATGCCTGGTAAAGGACGATTTGTATGAGATTCAGCCGCTTAACAGTACTTCTTCACCTAATTAAACAGCCTGCCAGCTTTATGATATGATTGTTTACTGTCACAAGAAATCCCTACATTCTAGACCTTTGTTATTTTTGGTTTGTTTCACTGTCATCCTCCTTACATAGCTTAAAATAGTACCATAATTGCGAGGATCATGAGAATTGCATTTTGGACAGGTTTAGCTACTAAAATGGAAATCATATTTTAACATTAACAAATTTTATTCAAAATATTGAGTTGGAATTGAGTGTGGTATCTCAATAAAGAAAATATAGCATTTAGTTAGATTTATCATGATAAAGGTACGTTGTTAGAATGGGGAGAATTGTTTTTTGATGTATTAAAAATGATAATCTTTATCAAATGAATGTTTTAGAATCTATTATTGTGGTTTACTTTTATGTTTATAAAATTAATTTAGTGTACGAAAATTGAATCTCAATATTATGGAATGTGAATTAGTAGTGGATGGATGATTATAATTGATTTGTTTCTATTTGACGAACATATATCTAATGTGGGGTAGTGTCCATAGGTATTGTTAGAAAACTTACCAAGAAAGGGTTGTGGTGTACATAGTCAAGGCTCTAGACAAAATGATTTAATAACAAGGAACCAAGATTAAAGATAATAGGAAAGCTTGTAGTATAGAGACGCTAATGCAAGTTGATAATATAAAAGAATTAGGATGTTCTATAATGTTGCTAGGTGATTTTAAAATGAATAATGATTGTCCTTAAAACACAACAAAATAATGCACACACGTATGCTATATTGGCTCACAATGGCTCGTGAAAAGTTAGGCATGGTTTAAATTTGAATTTTGAATTGTGAAAGTTTAGGGTCTGAATTCATGACTAGTTGACTATTCTAGGTTTTTTCTATCTACCATACATTTATATATTGGCTTGGGTGTTTCTAACCCTATAAACTCTTTTTACATAATGGGCCACACCTGCCTTTTGTAAAGGTAAACTTCAATAATAAAATATATCTCGAGCACATTATCATAGCCATCATTTATTATATGACGTGTTACACAACCTTTTGTGTGGATGTATTACCTACATAGTGATATCTATTGAACTCTCCATGGATATCTACAAAACAAAACGAACATGCGATGAGTAGTATCAATTACACATTTAAACTAGGAATGATAATTTATTTTTTTAAACTATCTATAGAAATAATTAAACAAATAATGAAAGTGAAAAGGAGTAGGGTAGAAAATTATGTCTAAGTGGAAAGTGGTCAAATCATGACTAATTAGAAATATCTTGTAGTACAAAAATATTGATAAAATACATCTCACATGTTTCTAAGCATTAGCTACAATTTTCTTAAAGGTTGTCTAAAAAAATAATGAATGTAAAAAAGAAAAGGGTAAGAAACTTCATAATATTGAAAATTGTTGAAGTTCTATCTCAGCGAAAAGATTATGGTAATATAGAAAGGTCATTTTGGTTTTATGTCCCTGGTTTTATGTTCCTGGTTTTTTTGGGTTTTTGTCCCTGGCTTTCTGTATTTACTGGAACTATTTTGTTTGGACTGTCTGTTTCATTTTGGTTGATACTTAACGATTATATGCTCTAGGTTTTTTATATAACTCTGTAGGGTTTCAGGAACCCATCAAAACCTGTTTTCCTTAATCAAAAATATAGAAAGGTCATAAAGTTTTTTTTTGCATGGAAATGATTATGACACTGACATTGCAAAACATAACTTGGAATAGAAACCCTAGTGACATGTATACTACCCTCTAATCAATTACATACAAAATATGCAAAGGATTTGGAGGGTAAGAAGAAAAATATATGTTCATGATAAAAATCTAAAAATGTTAAAAGATATAATCATGTGATAAGCATGTAGGAGCATGAGCAAGACGTGCTCATGTAAATATGTATAAAAAGGGAAAGGAAGGTGTCACCATTTTGCTCCTAATGAAAACAAATAACAACATAATGATAGTCATTAATTTTAGATAAAGATCATGGAAGCATAAGTGTGATATAAGATACATAAGTCCTTGTTCACGGATGTTAGAGGCTAACCCTTTTTCATGGCTCTAAGGTGAAATGCAATAAAATGCATTTGAATTCTTCACATTCAAGTTTGATGCTACCTTTAGACACAATTTAGGATTTTTTGGGTTAGGGTGTGTTATTAGGGATAAATTTAAAAACCTTGTTAAAGTATCCTATAAAATTCTAAAAGAAGGTACTAATGATGAAATGGAAGATTTAGTTATCCTTCTTGGTCTTTGATTGTTTAACAATGTTGTATTAGTTCAATTATCATATAAGGAGGCTAAATGTTAAAATTACAACTCTCTAGAAAAATGGAAAAATTAATTGGGAAGTAGATTTAATATTCTACGAGAGGCTTGAAATGTCTCAGAATTTCTCAATACATATTCTAATAAGGATATGCTTATAGGCAAGTCGCTAGAAAGTTTGCGAGATTTTATTAGATTTTGTGAGAACCGTAGCATAACCAAGACCTAAAGCCTGTGAATCAACCACAAACACTAGGAATTGTCTATCCAGACATAAAAAGGCGCACGATGACATATTTTGGTATTTAATAATAAATTAAAAATTAGAACGTAATTGTATTCTAATTTTTAATTTAATTATTAAATACTAGAATCTGTCACATCACTAGCCCTTTTGATGTCTGGGTAGACTTTTCCTAAACACTAAGCTCAAGTTTTAAAATCCATATAAATAAAATAATGCTTCATTCAATCATCTATACAAGTAGTAGTGTCCATATATAGTTTATTTAATGGAGAAGTCAAGATGACTCATGTAGAAGAGATCAAATGTTAACTTCAATCAACATATTACTCAATTCATGCTTGATTAAGTAAAGGTGGAACCTAATTAGATCATCAATTAAGAATTAATCAGATGGTGGCACCTAATAATCTTCGATAAAGTGTATTGATGTCATTATTAATCTAAGACATGGAATTTGGTGCAATATAATGTTAAAATAACAAGATTAAATTATATTTATGATACCTTATTTTTCCTCATACTTCATTTATAATTATCTTTGATCATTATTCAAATGATTTGTTCTATTTACACATGTGGATCAAGCTTAGAGAGGTCGTGAATGATTAAAAAAATAAGGCTAGATCTCTCTATTAAGAGAAAATGTAATGGTCTATCTAACACACCTAGGAAAAAACATAAAATGTTTATTTGAAAGAGTGATAATAATACTAAAGATACAAAAATAACATGTATCTCCTGCACAACAATAACACATCTCTCTTGGACAACAATGTGCAAACAGTTGTCATGTGGAATATTATGAAGAAAGAAAATCAACAACACAGATAACCTCACCATTTATATAGGTAAGGTGGCACCAATAGACTACTTACTAATCATGGGACAAATCCACCATGACAAACCTACATGAGGAGGCACGACACCCAAACAACAATCGAGTACAATCTCATCATCACATTCTCTTGAAATGTGACACAAGTATGTAGAAAGACACTCTTACAAACAACATTGAACAACATCTAAACTCTAGGAGAAACCTCCACGGGAGATTCCCTTACAAGGAGGTGCACTCCATTAATGGAAATAAGAACAAGTTACTTCCATAAAAATTATACTCCTCCCCAAGTCCGAACATGTCATAATACTTGATGTACATGACATTTTTTAATGAAATGACAACTTAAAAAAGCTCTTTAAGACAAGGTGGACAACTCTCATGTATAAGGCTTCCTATAGAGATAGAGGGAAGACACAATAATATGGGGAAAACATCATTAGAGGACACTAGCACCTAAATTTCAAGTGTCTCATTATAACATTAGAGTCTCATTCTAATGTTGGAGTCTAGTTTGAAATTGGCCTCCAATTCTAGCACCCATATCCATTGTACCTATCACCACTTCACCTAATTAAACAACCGGCCAACTTTATGACTCATTTTTTATTGTCACAAGAAACCCCTACATTTTAGACCTTTATATTTTTTGTTTGTTTCATTGACATCCCCCTTGCATAGCTTAAAATGGTAGCATGACTCTGAGGATTACGAAAATTGCATTTTAGATAGCTTTAGATACCTAAATGAGATATTATCATCCATAAGAAACACTCTTTTTAAGATTTAATTATGAGCTTATCATTTCAATCATTAAAAAGTATATTTTAAGATTTAATATTTTATTCAGAATAATGAGTTGGAATTAAGTTTGGTATCTCAGTAAAGAAAAGTTAACACTTGGATTTTTCATGATAAAGATTTATTATTTTTTTTATCAATAATAATTCTTTATTTTATTAATTTATCAAAAGGAGTACATAGGCATTTTAGATAAAAGATTTTGTCCATTACTTAACACCACCCAAAATTGCATCAACCCAAATTACATGTATCTACATTGTTGTTATCCATGATTGACTTAAAGATTTAAACTTCACAAGCTAATAAAACATCATCTCGATAGCTCAACCTATCTACAGACATAACAACTACCAACTAACTGTAATAGACAATTCAAAATGGCACCAAAAAAACATAGGCAAAGAGAATGGCACCCAACTCCCGCTCCATGAACGTTGTTGTAGAATTGCATTTCTCATCCTTACACCATCTGTGCTCCAAGATCTATAACCATCTAGCCCTCGTCTCTTCCTCTGTGAACGCCTCCTCCTCCCTGGGACCTGTGTTTCCACCACCCCTGCTCTTGCTTTTTCCTCTACCACACAAACACTTTCAGGGCCTCCCACCCGCCACTAGCTTCCTCTCTTCTCAACTCCTTGAATCTTCCTTTTAATCCCCAAATGAATGGTATTTAACCACTTTCTTCCTCATCTTCTGGGTCCCCTTTACCTGGGACCGCCCATTCAAGAACTAATTCCAAACCAACCAAGAATGCCATGGGTATAACTGCCTCTATTACGTGTTTCACACTAGCTTCAGTTGTACACATTTCACCAGCCTTTCATCTTTATAAAGAAACAAGCCCTCTAATATTTTTTTGGTCACGAGACCGAAGAAGGGATTTTGTTGCTTCGTCGCCCTCACTGTGAATGAAGTCTCCATGGATTTTCATTGCTAGTGTCCACACACACCACCTCCACCACTTCCTCACCGCTAACTTAACCTCCCCTATTCTAATGGATTTCCTACCAAATTGAAGTGATTTAACAAAATCAGCAAAACACCCCCGAAATAAGTGCAACGTCCTTTCATTCATTATGCCAGCCTAACTACCATCTTTGGTTTTTGGAAAGGATGACCCGTACGCCGTCTCCCAAAGAAGTGGCAGATTAATTAATGCACCTTCAGGTTATCTCATCAACTTAATCGTCCCTTGGAATTTGTTGAAAATCTTCAATTCTTATTTCTTCAAGATAGATCCCAATTTGATGGCCATGTTATGGGGCAGAACAGTTGCATCTGATGTGACAATTTTTTTTGGCTTTATTAATTAAATTAAAAATCACAGACAGCTGTGATTTTTAATTTAATTAATAAAGCCAAAAAAATTATCAAATAAGTGTATTTGCTATGTCTATAGACATTTTCTAATTGGATAGCCTATCCGCTTCTTTGTTTCCTGCGCTTCTTACATGGGTAATGTTAAAATCATCTAGAGTTGCTAAATCCTCAATTATAAGATCGATGAATCTTTTAAGGTGCTATGCCTCCATTTTTCCTTTTATGATGGCCTAGATAGTGATTAAAGAATCCCCCTCAACGTGCAATTTTGTGGCTCCCATAATCTTTGCTACTTTTATAGTTTTAGGGTTGCTAACGCCTCAACCACGTTGTTAGTGCCATCTTCAAGTTTCTTCCATTCCAATGCTATGGTGTTACCATTCCTATCTCGAATTATAAATCCTTCTCTATAAGGACATGGATTGGCTTTTGACGCACCATCAAGATTTACTTTCCACCAACCCTCCCTTGGACTTACCTAATCAATCTTCTCAAGGTCCTTAGAAACTAGATTAACCTAGCTAAGCCCATTTACGCACCACAATAAAGATATATATTGTTAGAATGTGGAGACTCGGTTTATCAATATATTGAAAATGGCGGTCTTCACCAAATTAATGTCTTAGAATCTGTAAAATGAGTGTTCTTCATTGTTGTTTACATCCATGGTTATATAATTAATTTAGCATACATAATTAAATCTAAACTCCGTGGAAGTGAACTAGTATTGAGTGGATGATTGTAATCGCTTTGTCTTAATTTGATGTACTTATGTCTAATGTGAGGTGGTATCTATAAGAGCTATTTGAGAGCTTACTAAGAGAGAGTCATGTTCTAGATGGTCAAGGCTCTAGACAAGATGATTTAATAGCAATGAACCAAGATTAAAGATAATAGGCAAGCTTGTAGTATGAAGATGATAATGCACATTAATAGTACAAAAGAATTAGGATGCTCTATAGTTCTACTTGGTGATTTTAAAATGAATAATGAATGTCATTAAAAATGTAGAAAATTAATGCACACACATGTATGTTATGTTGGCTCACAATGGCTTGTTAAAAGGTTGGGAACGCTTAAATAATTCATGACCAGTTGAAAATTCTAGAATTTTTCCATTGAACTCGCCATGAACACTTGCAAAACAAAATAGAAATGCAATGAGTAGTATCAGTTACACATTTACACTAGAAATTAATGATAATATACCTTAAAACTGTCTTTAAAATAATGAAAGTAAAAAGAAGGATAAAAAATTATTTCTAGGTGGAAAGTGGTTAAAGTGTGACTAATTAGAAAGATTTTGATAGTGCAAAAATATTGATAAAATACATCGCAAACATTTATGATAAGTATTAGCTACAATTCTTGTAAAACCCAACTTCTAAAATAATGAATGTGAAAAGGAGAAGGGTAAGAAAATCTAGATTAATGAAAATTATTAAAGTTCTATCTAAGATAAACGATTATGATAACATAGTGTAAAGTTGTAAATTTTAACCTTGTATAATTTACACCACATTTTGGGTCCTTTCCTTAGTGTGGGGTCTCCTAGCTCTTATCCAAGTCCATTTTTGTCGAAAGACTAAAAAATTGATGTCATATGTCTACATGTTTTCATAATGGCTTCCCCATACTCAATGCACTTCATCTCCTGTTTCATTTCCCTAAATTGCCAATTCAGACGACAGGGCACCCTTGACACTCTAATTTGGGCCTAAATTCAAGTGTGTCGACGTCGGGTTCCCGTAATTTTCTCCTTGATCTCGATGTCTCAATATGAGAATTGGAAGTAGGATTAGTTTGTGAAAATACCCTGAGAACCCTATATAAGAGCACAAGTTTCAATTCATTTTCACATATTATCTTCTCAAATCAACATTAGGCATAAGCATTCAAGGAAACAATTCATCCCATCATATTCTGTAGATCTAAACTTTGTGGCAATTGGCAAGTTACAACTGTTAGAATACTTCAGAGATAACTGAGAGGGGGGGGGTGAATCAGTTATCTGCAACTTTAAATCTTTATCTTATACTTATTAGTCCATATTGATACAAAGTAAATGCACATACAGATAAAACTTTACACAACAATTTGGTTACGGGGAAACCAAATGGTAAAAACCCCGGTGGGAATTAGTACCCACAAGAACTATACTGTTTATAGTGATCCCTGTTAAAAGATCTTTCAACCCTGTTAGGAGTTGTACATTACAATGCAGTAGTATAGTGACTTGGTTAAGGGTCGAACCCTATTAGGATTCTTTTACATATAACCCTATTAGGGGTGGTGGACTCACTATACAAGGACTCACTGTCCAAGTGGTGAAGGCTACAACCTTCTAGTTATTTGATACACACTGTATCAACAAGATGAATTGTTGTTTGTGACACTGCTTGTCTAATCAATTCCTTTTATGTGCCGATGCTTTAACCTCTTGTAAAGTAATATAAAAATCTAATCTATGTTCTGAATGCTTCAATATAAACATCTATATTATCAACATATGATAAATATAGCTCTGCTGTATCAACACTCTGCTCTACTTGTCAATCTCTATCTTTCGCAACTCTTCTCATTGCAAATGACCTTCTATAAATACATACACCAAGTATGAGATCATGGGACCTGTAGGACAACTCTTCTTAACATCCTTATCGGTTCTACTAAGCGTGCAAGCATAATTACAACCGTGCAAGTCAATGCTGAACAGACGCGTCGCTTCACTAAGTCGGCTTCACTAAATTAATCATAACTTTGCAATCTTCTTGAAATATGTTTGGCGTGTTTAGATTAATATCAAAAACTCATAACTAATCATGAATATACACACGCATATCCTGAAGATAGGTGCAACTCGATCAACACGTTACATACGTTGGCCTTAAACTGTTATTCCTCTAGAACTGTAATTGTCAATAACAGAATTACATATCTTTACTAAAACTTCATATCTGGGTCTGCGTGTATGAACATAGCATAGTAAACATGTCAACAACATGTATCTATCCACGCTGGTCTTCATGTCATCATATTGATAAGTACATACAGAAGTACTACTGT
>MU226104.1:5788911-5800283 GCA_018584345.1 Thuja plicata
TCTCCAACAACAACAACCAGATACAAATATGTTTTCATGATTTATCTACTTTTATCTCAAGTCATGTTATTGCACCAACACTTGTGATCATATTCAAAGAACATTGAATCAATAAGTAATAATATTCAAGCATTTCAAATTCTTATCTAGCCTCTACTACATTACAACATGCTTTTTTAATTCAAGTATATATTTTATTTCTATTTCATTGTTAATTCCAAAACTGGGGTTTAACCTAGATAAATCCACATCAACCAAATATTTTCCCTTCATTGTGTGTGAAAGTGCAAGTTTGTGAAGCACTTATTTAGACTTAAGATAGAGAAGAAAAAAGACTTATAGATTTGAGTTTCACAGATCCAAAAAATAGGGTCAACATCACCTCAAGCGATATAGTAATGTATATTTTTAATGAATTTTTTTCTAGAAAGCTTTGAGCAACATACTGATTCCAAAAATATCAATTTTGTTTGCATCTTGTATTGTTTCCCCAAGCAATGTAGTACTCTTGATATCAGCCCAAATTTCAGGCACAAGTTCTTCTTTGTCTTCTCTTTCTATTTTGGTAACCTTAGTCTACATATATATTTTGTAACTTATTATGCATCTTAAAAACCCTTCATTTCACACATTTGGCCCCAGATATAACATTCAATTCACACCCTTCTAAATAATCATTTTCAACTCAAAAAGAAGTGTTGAATTCATTTTATGCTCAATCCTTTGGGCCAAATGGATCCACTCTCCTTCAGTATAATTAAAGTAGAATCAGGCCTAGTTTGCATGCATAATCTAGTAAAGTTGTGAGTTAACCCCTCCGAACATTGATCCCACCCTTGAAAACATCTTGGTGATGTAAGAAGACAATCAAAAAAAATTTAAAGATCTCCCTCTTAGGGAGGAGGGCTTTGGGAATGTTGATCTTACTCCTAAAATCTACCTTTCGCAATTATGAAAAACATGCTAGTCTTAAGATCTTCATTCTCCCCTTGTAATGATAATGACATCAACATCTTCAAATGTTGGAACCTTCCTACTATCTCTCCCAGGATTATGAAGTCAACTAGCAGAGATGATTGCAGATGGAGCTACCCACCTTCCAGTTGGGTTAAAGTTAATTTTCATGGGGCGACCAAGGGTAATTGTGGGTGCATTAGGAGTGGGGGAGTGATAAGAAATGATTTTTTACAGTGTGTTGCAGAGGTGGAACTCCCCTTGGGATCTCAAACTAACCACTTAGCCGAGACAATGGTGGCTCTTCAATCCCTCATACTTGCAAAAAAATTAGGACACACTAAGGTTTTACTTGAAGGGGATTCTAACAACATTGTTAGATGTCTTAAGGATCTTATTCCCCTTCTCATGGAACATTAAGAACATTACATCCAAGGCTATGGATATTGTCAATTCCTTTGATAAATGTCATGTTTCACATGGATTTAGAGAGGTTAACTCTATGGAGGAATGGTTAGCCAATGTGGTGGTTAAATTTGACAAAAAAGTGACTTGGCAGGATGAGTTGGATCTCCCCTATTATGCCAAGGCCATATTAAATTATGATAGGAAACAAGGAGATTTGGGTTAACTTAAAGCTGATTATGATGCCCTTTAAAATGACCAAAGTAATAATGAGAAGTAAAGGTGGTGATTTGACTTATAGTCTGATTAGTCATCATGATATAAGTTCGCACACTTTTTGGTTGTTTTTTACCCTTTATCAGACTTCTTTTTCTAATAAATGCACTGGTATTCAAGCCTTCAATTTTCCTTTGGCTTCTCTGCTTATTGTTCTTATTGGTCGAGCCAGAGGAGCCATAGGGGAAAATGAAAGAGGCAACCCTTGTCCTATGAAGATTGGAAGCAGAAGCCCAAAGTTTGAGAGATCTTGGAGGTGGGAAAGATGACCAATTTTATGGAGCGCTTGCACGGGTGAAACCCTTCTATTACCAGAATATTTAAGAAGGACTAGAATGAGGGGAAGATTACTATAGGTGGGAAAAAGGTCAAAATTGATGAAGGGTCGATTGCGGAAGCCACTGGTATATCCATTGTGGGGAAGAAGTTCTACAAAGATCAAAAGTTTAATAATGCTTACATTATGAATTTTCCAAAAGAGAAGGAGGAGGGGGACATCCTTATCAAATTTGATAAGACCTACTTTTCTTATAGGGCTATTAAGAAGATCTGGAGGTTGTTTTTCTTCTCCATCATGAAATACATCACTCTGGATGAGAGATTCTCTCAAGTGTATGGTTACCATTTTATGTTGCTGAACCATTTGTGGCATAACAAGAAGGTATCCTTGCCCTGTGTTATTTTATTCTCTCTTAACTCTAGTATCAAGAGGGCTAGGGTTAATCCCGACAGCAATCCTACCCTTCATGAAGGGCTTATCATCCTCATTGTTTATTATTGTAAAGCTAACTCTATTGAGCTAGTTATTTATGAGCATTCAGCCTCAGATGAGGATTCTCTTGACTCTGATGATTCTGAGGAGGATCAGGATTATGATACTGAGATGGAGGAAGATACTGATATTGATATCCTAGAAAGCTTGGCTAGTAAGGGTAAGGTTAAAATGATGTCCTCTGGGTCTAGAACGATCAAGAAATGGAAGACAACAAAAGGTAGGAGTGGAAAGAAAATCAAGGAGGAGATTTGGGTTGAGGAAGGTGTCGATGGTAGCAAGGATATGGACACAGGCCGTGAGGATAATGTCAAGACATCTCGCAAGAAACCTAAGATTTCTGCCTCCATGGTCAAAACTCTGAGAATGCTGGTAGGGATACTCTTATTCCTTCCCCTCCTCGCAACCTTGTGAAGCTTAATCCTACAAATTTCGTCAACTTTCCCCCTCCTCGCAACCTTGTGAAGCTGAATCCTACAAACTTCATCAACCCTCCCCCTCCTCAATAGCCTAATACTAATATTGTGTTGAAAAATTCTATGCATGACGACAGGCTTCTGAAGAATGTGAATGCTCAGGGTTATATCCCTTACAGTGATATTGATACTGATGTTGCTATGGGTACTCATAGGGAGGACACTTCTCTTTCTGATTTAAACAGCTGCAACAAGGAGCCCAACATGAATGTCCTATAAACACCTAAGGAAGGGGATATGGATTTTTATAAGGTTGTTAATTGGGTTCTCAACGAGATTAAAGATATGAAGAAAAAACAAGTGGCTTTTTCCAGCAAATTGGATTTTCTAGAGGTCATTGGGATAGAAAGGACAAATCCTTCCCTAAAGAGCTCAGAGATCTCACTAAGGTTGTTAGTGATTTTGATGCCATGAGAGAAGCGTACTCCTCTAGATTTGAGAAAGTGGATGTTAGGGTTTCTGATATTGAGAAAAGAGTTAATGGCTTGGAGGGCATTCTTAAAAATATTGGTGAACAAAGCTTCAAGATCCTCAAGGCTTCTTCAAGACACTTAAGGATCCTAATTGCCAAGATGGAGAATATCAATAAGGAAAAGGATATTGTTCAGTTTGTTGATGATAAGGATACCTTTCATGTTGATGCTCCGGATGGTCCAAGTAAGAGAACCCGTGCTAATATGAAGAAGATTGTGCAGAATGCTAACAAGGACATAGAAGATTTGAAGAAATGTGTTGATACCATGAGTATTCTTGAATTAGAATCGGCTGAGCTTCTTAATAATTTTACCTAGCTTTGTTCTTGCTTGGGATTCTTGTTGTCCTTTTTTGTGTCTGTATGCTTACCCTGTCCAAGGTGCTTTCCTTTTGCTGGTTTTTTTTATGGTTGCCAGTTGCTTTTTCCTTGCTTTTTGTTCCTTGTTTGTTGTGCTTTGATGTTCTATCTTTCCTTTTAATGTTGTAAAGAATTCCAAATCCCCTTCAAAAATAATTTTCACTTAATCTAAAAAAATCCCCCCAGCATAAGCTCAGGGTTCAAATTTGTGACCAAGATCTGATACCACTTGTTACAACTAGCGATTGTCGTTGCACCAAAAAATTGACCTTTTAATGCCCGATGCAACCACTAGACATAAATAAGACATAGGAGGTGGCAGTTAAGCCATGTCATGAACCACCACTGCATTGAACAACTATGGAGACCAAGGGCGCAATCAGTCTTTCTCACCACTACCAATTGTCGTTGCACCAAAATATCAACATTTTAATGACTGATACAATCACTAGACATATAGAAGACACAAGACGCATTTAAGCCATGTCACAAACCACCATTGCACTGAACAACTAAGGAGACCAATGGCACAATAAATCTTTCTCAACATTGTAACAACCCCCCCGGTGCAAGCGCGAGATTCAAACCTGTGACCAAGCTCTAATACCACTTGTTACAACTAGCGATTTTCGTTGCACCAAAAGATCAATATTTTAATGACCGATACAACCACTAGACATATAGAAGACACGGGAGGCAGTTAAGCCATGTCAGGAACCCCCACTGCGTTGAACAACCAAGGAGACCAATGGCGCAATCAGGCTTTCTCACCACTATAACATATGTATATACATGTATATACATATATATACATACATAAATACATACATATGTGTGTGTATGTATATATGTACACACACACATATAAATATGTATATGTATATATGTGTATATGCACATATACACATATATATACATATACATATATGTATATGTATATATATGTATGTATATATACATACACATACACACACATATATACATACATATATGTGTGTGTGTGTGTGTGTGTACAGTGATCAAGGCCACTAAAAAGATTATATTAATTATAAATTAAAATATACATAGTTCAGATAACTTGTTACTTTGATAAGCAAAAAGAGAGTGTCCAATGAGTCCCAACTAGAGAGTTAAAAAAACCTGAATCTGTTTTAAATGATGGTATTCTTGTTGATATTGATCATGGGTAGCTAGCTGATAATTCAATTCCAAGTGCTACACATCAACCAAACAACCCTCTACTAGTTTTTCAGTCTCAAGTGCAAACCAAACATCAAGCCCAAGTCCAAGTAGGAAGGTTAGAAGCTTAGCTGATATTTAGAAAGAAGTGCAACTCAAGTTGATGAAGAAAATGCTATAAGTGAGATAGTACATTTTGCATTATTTTCGCAAACTAATTTTGAGCAAGATGAATTCTATTAACAAGAATGGTACTTGAGAGCTTACAGAGCTTCCACACAATAAGAAAAAGATTGGCACCAAATGGGTCTACAAGACTAAGTACCATAATGATGGAAGTGTTGAAAGATACAAAGTAAGATTAGTTGCTAGAAAGGATTCACTCAAAGGTATGACATAGATTATGAAGAAAATTTTTCACTTGTAGCACGTCAACAAATCATTAGGATGTTGATTTCTCTTGCAACTCAAAATATATGTATCATTCATCATATGGATGTAAATAGTGTTCTTGAATGGGTACTTAGAAGAAGAAATTTATGTGGACAACCACAAGGTTCTTTAGTACAAGGAAAAGCGCATCAAGTGTACAAGTTGAAGAAAGCCTTGTATGGCCTCAAGAAAGAACCAAGAGCTTGGTATGCTAGGATTGATGGGTATTTTTAGGAAAATGGCTTTACTAGAAGTAAGAGTGAATCCACCCTTTATTACAAACAACAAGGTAATGACATTCTTATTGTCAATTTGTATGTTGATGATTTTCTATATATGGGTAGAAATTCTCTGATGAAAGATAACTTCAAATGTTCTATGATGAAAAAAATGAGATGTCAAATTTAGGCCTCATGCAATATTTTTTAGGCATTGAGGTGTATCAAAGTAAGGATGGAATTTTTCTTTGTCAATCAAAATATACCAAAGATATGTTAAAAAAGTTTGATATGGTTAATTGCAAACTAGTCTCCATTCCAATTTCTCATGGAGTTGTGTTGTGTAGAGATGATGGTGCTGAAAAAGCAAATGGGACAACTTATATGAGTGTAGTTGAGAGTTTGATGTTTCTTTCTCACTCTAGGCCTGATATTGCATATGCACTTTCTCTTGTTTCAAGATATATGACAGAACCTTCTGAGTTACATATGAAAGCTGACAAAAGAATTTTGAGGTACGTGAAAGGATCTTTGGATTTTGGCATTTATTACAATAGTTCAAAGGAATTTAATCTAGTTGGTTTCAGTGATTTTGATTGGGGAGGTAGTGTGGATGATCGAAAATCTATCAAGGTCATTGTTTTACCCTTGGTTCGAGATTGATTTCTTGGAGTTCAAAGAAGAAAAAAATTGTTTATCTTTCTTCCATAGAGGTCGAATATGTTGCAATAACATCTGCAAGTACTCAAACATTGCGGCTTAGGAAAGTTCTTGAAGAAATAGGTGGAAAACAACTTCTACCTACTGTGATCTTTTGTGATAATATGAGCACTATTAAGTTGGCCAAAAAACTTGTGCATCATAGTAGAACTAAGCACTTTGATTTAAAATACCATTTTATTAGAAATTTGGTCCAATAGAAAGAGAGAAGTCCAATATATCAATATAACTGAACAACTTGCTGATATTTTAACTAAGGTTGTTGCCAAGACTCTGTTTTTGATGTTGCGAGATCTTCTTGTGAGTCCTCTCCGCATAAAGGGGAAGTATGTTGCAAAGTAGTGTGTGGCAACTAGACTTTTCTCAATAGTTTAGAAGGTTGGGGTCCCATGGAAGGGGGCTTCCTTAAAAATAGATTTAAGGAAGCTGGTGGTCCCATGACTTTTAGAGTGAAGATCAACTTAAGATTTTTAATTTATCATGTCATTTTTTACAATCATAATTAAATTTTTTATTTTATAATATGCTACTTTGCATATATATCATGATTTTTTTAGAATCCATATGTTGCATGCCTTGAATTAAATTTTTTATCTTAGATCCATATCATAATAAATTTTACTTGTAATAACTTTAAATATATTTAATTTTAAAAACAAAAAATGTTTTTTTATATTATTTGAAAATTATATGATACTTTACTTTTCTAGATATTTGTATCAATTTTATTGTATTTTTTATACCTTTAAATTATATTAAATTTCATGAAAATATTAAAAAATAAAAACCTTGTATCTTTCTAATTTTTTTGGTTGTATTCATTTAGTTTTGGTGGGAAAATAATGAGCAGTGTTGACATGTGGCAAAAACATTCCTAAGCTAGTGGGGCTACTTCCAGCCCCACCCCATTTCCTTTCACCTTCAGAAAGGATTTCTCATAAGACCTCCCACTCCTCAAAAATAGAGCCTAAGCCCCCTCCAAGTTAACTAGACTATTCTCTATAGCTTCTAAGTTAACTAGACAACTCTCTATAGTTTCTAAATTGGTCCATAGTTTACTAATTTTTATTTAGTAATGTGTTAAAGTAAACTTTACTTCTACCTTAACAAATAAGTTATGATGGAAATATTTTAGTCTTGTTTTAGTTCATTTTTATTTAAAACTTGCATATTACTTTGCTTCTAGAGGCAACACACTCTCAATATATCTCTATATTTTGTGTTACAAGTTAGCATGTTGAGAGTTGTTATGGAGCTGCTTAAAATTTTAGAGAAACATCAAATCAAATTTCTAGAACTGTGTAAAATTGTCTTTCATTGTTGTTGTATTATTTTTTTTTTTGTTATTTAATACTTGTAATTATCTTCTATGACAGTTGTTTAAATTCTTCAAAGTGTCGGTAAAATCTTTTCATTAGTTATATAAATTTGGTGAAAACAATTAAGTTTCAAACTCTTGAACTTTTTTCGATTGACATTCCCGGGGAAATTGTTCTCCCCGAGCAGAAAAATCAGCAAACGTAAATTTTGCCCTCCAAAAATAATGAAATCCACAATTATTATGGAAGCCTTTCATTTTTTATTTTTTTGCATCGATCCCACTGCAAAACTATAGTTGTTGCTGATCGCTATGGTTAGGGACTAAAAATCAGCAGCATGTTTTTCTAAAATGAGAATAAAAAAGGCTTAAATCACCACTATTACTATTTTTAATTTTTATTGCAGTAGCATGTTTTCTTTAAGCTAACTCTATTGAGCAAGTTATTTCTGAGCATTCAGCCTCAGATGAGGATTCTCTTGACTCTGATGATTCTAAGAAGGATGGGGATTATGATACTGAGATAGAGGAAGATACTTTTATTGATATCCTGAAAAGCTTGGTTAGTAAGGGTAAGGGTAAAATGATGGCCTTTGGGTCTAGAAAGATCAAGAAAGGGAAGACGACGAAAGGTAGGAGTGGAAAGAAAATCAAGGAGGAGATTTGGGTTGAGGAAGATGTCGATGACAGTGAGGAGATAGACATAGACCGTGAGGATAATGCCAGGACGTCTCACAAGAAACCTAAGCTTTTATGCATGCATGGTCAAAAACTCTAAGAATGTTGGTAGGGATACCCCTATTCCTTCCCCTCCTCGTAGCCCTGTGAAGCTAAATCCTATGGACTTCGTCAACCCTCCCCCTCCTCAACAACCTAACACTAAGACTATGTTGATGGGGATAGGGTTCTGAAGAATGTGAATTCTTAGGGTTCTATCCTTCGCAGTGATATTGATATTGATGCTTCTATGGGTACTCGTAGGGACGACACTTCTCTTTCTGATATTAACAACTGCAACAAGGAGCCCAACATGAATTTCATGTAAATAGCTAAGGAAGGGGCTATGAATTTTTATAAGGTTGTTAATTGGGTTTTCAACGAGATTAAAGATATGAAGAAAAAACAAGCGTCTTTTTCTAGCAAACTGGATTTTTTGGAGACCATTGGAGCTGGAAAGGATAACTCCTTCCCTGAAGAGCTCATAGATCTCACTAAGAATGTTAATGATGTTGATGCCATGAGAGAAGCATACACCTCTGGACTTGAGAAAGTGGATGTTAGGGTTTCTGATATTGAGTTCAAGATTTAATGGCTTGGAGGACACTCTTAAAAAGGATTGGTGAACAGAGCTTCAAGATTCTTAAGGCTTCTTCGGAATACTTAAGGATCCTAATTGCCAAGACGGAGAATACCAATAAGGAAAAGGCTATTGTTCCATTTATTGATGATAAGGATACATGTCATGTTGATGTTCCAGATGGGCGAGGTAAGAGAACTCGTGCTAATATCAAGAAGATTGTGCAGAATGCTAACAAGGACATAGAAGATTTGAAGAAATTTGCTCATACCATTAGTCTGCTTGAATTGGAAGCAGCCGAGATTCTTAAGAATTTTACCTAGATCTGTTCCTGCCTAGGGTTCTTGTTGTCCTTTTTTGTGTCTGTATGCTTGCCTTGTCCTAGGTGCTTTCATTTTGCTGCACATCTATTGTTTTCCTTGCTTTTTGTTTCTTCTTTGTTGTGCTTAGATTATCTATATTTCCTTTTAATATTGTAAAGGGTTCCAGATCCCCTTCAAAAATATGTTTTCACTTAATCTAAAACAATCCCCCTAGTGCAAGCTCGAGGTGCAAACCTATGACCAAGATCCAATACCACTTGTTACAACTACCAGTTGTCATTGCACCCCAAGATCGACCTTTTAATGCCCGATACAACCACTAGACATATAGAAGACATGGGAGGCGGTTAAGCCATGTCACGAACCACCATTACACTGAACAATTAAGGAGACCAAGGGCGCGATTAGTCATGTTCACCACTAGCAATTGTCATTGCACTAAAATATCAACTTTTTAATGTTCGATACAACCACTAGACATGTAGAAGACATAGGAGGAAATTAAGCTATGTCATGAACCATCATTGCACAGAACAACCAAGGAGACCAAGGGCACAATCAATCTTGTTCACCATTGTAACAATCCCCCCTGACGCAAGCGCGAGGTTTGAACCCGTGACCAAGCTCTGATACCACTTGTTACAACTAGCGGTTGTTGTTGCACCAAAAGATCAACCTTTTAATGCCCGATGTACAACCACTAGACATATAAAAGACATAAGAGGCGGTAAGCCATGTCATGAACCCCCACTACGTTGAACCAAGGAGACAAAGGGCGCAATCAGTCTTTCTCACCATTGTAACATATGTGTGTGTGTGTGTGTGTGCACACACACACACACACAAACACACATATAGTTTAGATAACTTGTTACCTTGATAAGAAAAAAGAGAGTAACCAATGAGTCCCAACTAGAGAGTGAAAAAACTTGAATCTATTTTAAATGATGGTATTCTTGTTGATACTGATCATGGGCAACTAGCTGACAATTTAATTCCAAGTGCTAAACATCAACCAAATAACCCCTCTACAAGTTTTTCAGTCTCAAGCGCAAGCCCAACATCAAGCCCAAGTCCAAGCAGGAAGCTTAGAAGCTCAGTTGATATTTAGAAAGAAGTTTAGTTCTGATGACATGTAACTGATTAAATGTTTGACTATATTAAGTTGAAGATGATGCAAGACATTAAATAATTTAATGGTTTTTATTGTCATTGATGTCAACTTGATATCATCTGTATGGTCATATACATAATGCCAAAGACTTCAGAGAATCAATAGAATAAAGGTTATGCTTTCAGCAATGCATAAAAGTCAAATATTCACTAAGTGACAGACTACACCGGCGGAGTGGACACCAGTGGTAAAGACAGAGATAACGTCACAGTGATACCAACAAGCAGAAGATAGTGTTACCCAACGAAGCAGAATCACAGGATGCCCGACGAGAAAGATCCAATGATGCCTGACGGATGGAGATTCCAAAGCTAACTGAAGTTGCACTGACGGAACTGACAGTTGTCACCGGCAACGAACTGCAAAATTGATTGACAGAACAAAGAGATCAGAAAATGACAAATTATCTAGCTGGCAGAGCTAAAGGATAGACTTAACTGGTTGTTTTATTTGTTTTATTCAAACCGCAGTTAAGCAATTGATTTGTACAGCTAGCAAGAAGATAACTACAAGATAAATCAGGAGTTACAGCCATAAATCAATTTGGCTGGATTGTTTTTCACGCCAAGAATCAAGAATCAAGAACCAAGAATTAAGGAATATCATGTCTATATAAGAGACAAGCATAATTCACTTTCGTAAGAAATCAGATACATGGGGGAGTGAATTGATAGAAGATGCTGAAGAGAAATTGATGAAGGATAAACTTCATGCAGTCCTGATCAATCAAGCTAAGGGAGAGCTAAAAAATTCTGCAAACACTGATGAACAGAAAAGCACAGCATCACAGAGCAGAAAGAGTTAAGTACAAAGGAATTTAATTGATACATTGATCAGAAAGATATTGTAAGTAAATAGATCTGAAAATTTGCAATTCAGTTGCATTAGAAACAGGTCATTTTGTTTCAGTTTAACCATTGAAGCATTAAGTCTCTTAACAAAGTAGGACTTAACAGTCTTTTGTAATTGAGGTATATCCTAACAGATTACCAGAAG
>MU226104.1:5806484-5823068 GCA_018584345.1 Thuja plicata
ATGATAGAGAAGGACATCACCTAGATCTTCTTGAGGGAAGCTATTAGCACTGCTGTCTACACACTTAATAGAGTACAATTAAGAAAGGACTCAAAGAAGACTCCTTATGAGCTATGGTATGGTAAAAAACCCAATGCAAGTTACTTCAAAAATTTTGGCAGTCAATATTATGTCTTATAAGATCAAAGAAATGGAAAGCTAGACGCCAAAATTGATGAAGGTTTTTTTCTGGGGTATTCTACCAAAAGCAAAGCTTTTAAATGTCTATTCAAGGCTTCTAACAAAATAGTTGAAAGTGCAAATGTAAAGATTGATGAATTTGCAGAAAAGAACGAGTCGGAAAGCATAAAAGAACCAGAGGACTACAACAAGTTTGTATACAATGAAGAACCCATCACTTTACCCGAGCAACAGTACTTAAATCTAGAACAACAGAATGTTGCAACCGACGGTCAGAATGCTGTTACCGACGGTCAGGATAATGATCAAAATAATGTGCAAGGTAATGAAGATCAAGCTGATATGCAAAGAGTTGTACCTATACTTGGAAGATATATAAGAAGGAACCATCCAGGGGACCAGATCATAGGAGATAAGAAAGCTGGTACAAGAACAAGGAGTAAGTCTTTAAACTCAAATTGCTTAATTTGTGAGTTTGAACCAAAGTCTGTCAATGCTGCACTAGATAATGAAGAATGGATAAGTGCTATGAATGATGAGATTGAACAGATTGAAAAGAACAAGACATGGTCACTTGTGCCAAGACGAGATGACAAGAATGTCATCGGTACAAAATGGATATTCAGGAACAAACTGAATGAGAAAGGAGAAGTCACAAGGAACAAAGCAAGACTAGTATGCAAAGGGTATGCACAAGAGGAAGGTATAGACTATGGAGAAACCTTTGCACTCGTTTCTAGGCTAGGAGTAAGAATTCTACTTGCTTATGCTGCATACAAATGATTCAAAGTATATCAAATGAATGTCAAGTCAACATTTCTAAATAGAATACTTGAAGAAGAGGTATACATTGAACAACCAAAAGAGTTTGTAGATCCAGACAAGCGGAACATACCTATGTAGACTTCATAAAGCCTTGTATGGATTAAAACAAGCTCCCAGAGCCTGGTATGAAAGACTTCATTCCTATCTAATAAGTATTGGATTCATGAGGACTAGTGAGAACGGTAATCTTTATTTAAAAGAAGATACTAATGCTAACATTTTGATTGCTGAAATATTTGTTGATGACATCATATTTGGAGGCAATGATATGCTATGTAAATTATTTTCTGAAGAGATGAGCAAAGAATTTGAGATGTCTATGTTTGGTGAGATCAATTTCTTTCTTGGTCTACAGATCATTCAACAAAGTGAAGGTATTTTCATTACATAGTCCAAATACATCAAAGAAGTTCTGAAAATATTCAAGATGGGAGATTCCAAACCTGTTGAAACACCGATGGCTACTTGATGCAAATTAATAAAGAAAGACAAGACAACAGAGGTAAATAAGACTCTATACAGATCAATGATAGGGAAACTCATGTATGTTGTACATATTAGACCAAATATTGCACATGTTCTAGGAATTGTTGCTAGATTTTCTGCTAACCCAGGGAATCACATATAACTGTTGTGAAAAGAATTCTAAGATATCTGAAGAATACTGAGGAATTTGGCTTATGGTATAGAAGAGAAGAAAAATTTGAACTAAAAGTGTTTACCGACGCTGATTGGGCTGAAAATCTTGATGAACGAAAGAGCACAACTGGAGGAGCATTCTTTATGGGTGACAAACTTGTCACATGGATTAGCAAGAAGCAAGGATGCATCTCTTAGTTTACTGCAAAAGTAGAATATATTGTTGCTGCTGCTGCAAACTGCTTGAATATTGCATGGATCAAACAGTTGTTGGAAGCAATGCATATGAAGATCAAAGAACCAGTAGTTATTTATTGTGACAACACTAGTGCAATAAACATTTCCAAGAATCCAGTCATGCATGCAAAGACTGAACACATTGCCATCAAGTATCATTACTTAAGAGAACAAGTTCAAGAAAAAGAGGTAATGCTTGAATATGTGCAATCAAAAGAACAATTGGCTGATATCTTCACCAAGCCACTGCCCAAGGATACATTTGAGTACCTGAGAAAAAGACTAGGGGTCAAACCCATGTCTAACAGTCAGTAAAAGGACTGGACGCTGCATCAGACATATATTATCAGGATATCATTCATGATTGATGCAAGTAGAAGTTGAACTTCAAAGCTACATCTATATACAAAAAGGTATATATCAGATTGAGCACCAGATAAAACTGTTATATTGATGATGGATAAGGGAAATTCAAGAAATATATTATGGATAGAAGAAATTGTTTGACAGAATGTCAGATATTTATGAAAATATTTGTTTAGCATTAATGTCAAAGGGAGAGAATGTATTCATATTATCATCAGAAACTATTCATTATCAGATTACTCCAAACAGGGAGAGATCATATCCAGAGGGAGAGTATTTGTATAAAAGTTGCAAATACAAGACAGAGACATCAAAGAAGAAGAAGAGAGAAAAATTGACACCAACAAAGGTCACAACACATCATGAGAAGAAATAGAAAGTTGCAAGAATCAAATATAATCTTACACAGAGCTTACCAGCGGTCAGACATTTAATTGGTTATCAAAACAAACTGTTTGGTAATTTGATGAATCTCAACAATTGTATTTCATATTGTATTAGCAATAGTATAGTATGATAATATAGCATGTTGCCATCAATGTCAAAGGGAGAGATTGATGACATGTAACTGATTAAATGTTTGACTATATTAAGTTGAAGATGATGCAAAACATTAAATCAGTTAATGGTTTGTATTGTCATTGATGTCAACTTGATATCATATGTATGGTTATATACATAATGCCAAAGACTTTAGAGAATCAATGGAATAAAGGTTATGCTTTCAGCAATGCATAAAAGTCAAGTATTCACTAAGTGACAGACTACACTAGCGGAGTGCACACCATTAGTAAAGACAGAGATAAAGTCACAGTGATACCCGACGATTAGAAGACAGTGTTGCCCGACGAAGCAGAATCACAAGATGCCCGACGAGCAAGATCCAATGATGCTAGACGGACGGAGATCCCAAAGCTAACTGAAGTTGCACCAACGGAACTGGCAGTTGTCATCGGCGACGAACTGCAGAATTGACCGACAGAACAGAGAGATAAGAAAATGACAAAATATCTAGCTGGCAGAGCTAAAGGATAGACTTAACTGGTTGTTTTGTTTGTTTTATTCAAACCGCAGTTAAGCAATTGATTTGTACAGCTGACAAGAAAATAACTACGAGATAAATCAGGAGTTAAAGCCATAAATCAATTTGGCTCGATTGTTTTTCACGCCAAGAATAAAGAATCAAGAACCAAGAATTAAGGAATATCATGTCTATATAAGAGACAAGTATAATTCACTTCCGTAAGCAATCAGATACACAGGGGAGTGAACTGATAGAAGATGCTGAAGAGAAACTGATGAAGGATAAACTTCACGCAATCCTGATCAATCAAGCTAAGGGAGAGCTAAAGAATTCTGCAAACACCAACGAACAGAAAAACACAACACCACAGAGAAGAAAGAGTTAAGTACAAAGGATTTGAATTGATACATTGATCAGAAAGATATTGTAAGTAAATAGATCTAAAAATCTGCAATTCAGTTGTATTAGAAACATATCATTTTGTTTCAGTTTAACCATTGAAGCATTAAGTCTCTTAATAGAGGAACACTTAACAGTCTTTTGTAATTGAGGTATATCCTAACAGATTACCAAAAGGTTGACTCGTGATAGTAGCATCGGTCTTACCTAAAGCCTATTGACAGTCTAAGAAGAAGGCTGATTCAAGGATGGTAGTAAGATTAAGCATAAAGCCTATTGACAGTCAAGAGATTGATTCAAGGATGGTAGCATAGATGCCAGATACTAAGTGACAACCTATGTATAAAAATCCTCTAACAAGGTCGCACTTAACCGTGTGTTTGTAACCTTTAATTGGGTTGGCTCCTAACAGGGATCACTTCAGAAGAGTGAAAATTTAGGGTACCGGTCCCAGTGGTTTTTCCCTTAACAGGGTTTCCACGTTAAAATCCCTGTGTTATGTGTGTATGGTTTATTACTTTAGTGTTTTACATTTCACATAAATTTATGGATTGATTGGTATACTCTGCATATTTACTGAGTATCGGTAAATAAATTTTACTACTTATCGGTTATCAAGGAGAATAAGGACAGACAAGGTAAACCGACAGACAGTTATTTGTTTCAAGTATTTCAAAAGCATACATCTTGTAGGGACTTAATAATTGGAGAAGTATTGATTGGTGGATTAAAGTTTAAATTGGATTAATTTTTGAGGCCACTGATTCAGCCCCCCCACCTCTCAGTTATTACTAACACAGTTCAAGTTCATGAAGAAAATCCTAGAGGTGAGATAGTGCATTTTGCATTATTTTCGCAAGCTAATTTTGAGCACGATGAATTCTATTAACAAGAATAGTACATTCATCTATCAACAAGAATAGTACTTGAGAGCTTACAAAGCTTCCACATAATAAGAAAAAGATTGGCACCAAATGGGTCTACAAGACTAAGTACCATAGTGATGGAAGTGTTGAAAGACACAACAAGATTAGTTGCTAGAAAGGATTCACTCAAAGGTACGGCATAGATTATGAAGAAACTTTTACACCTTTAGCACATCAAGAGACCATTAGGATGTTGATTTCTCTTGCAACTCAAAATAAATGGATCAATCATCATATGGATGTAAAAAGTGCCTTCTTGAATGGGTACTTAGAAGAAAAAATCTATGTGGACAAACACAAGGTTTTGTAGTACAAGGAAAAGTGCATGAAGTATACAAGTTGAAGAAGGCCTTGTATGGCCTCAAGCAAGAACCAAGAGCTTGGTATGCTAGGATTGATAGGTATTTTTAGGAAAATGGCTTTACTAGAAGTAAGAATGAATCTACCCTTTACTACAAATAAGGTAATGACGTTCTTATTGTCAATTTTTATGTTGATGATTTATTATATATGAGAAGTAATTCTCTGATGAAAGATAACTTCAAATGTTCTATGATGAAAAAAAATGAGATGTCAAACTTAGGCCTTATTCAATATTTTTTAGGCATTGAGGTGTATTAGAGTAAGGATGGAAATTTTCGTTGTCAACCAAAATATACCAGAGATATCTTAAAAAAGTTTGATATGGTTGATTGCAAGCTAGTCTCCACTCCAATTTCTCGTGGAGTTGTGTCCTGTAGAGATGATGGTGTTGGAAAAGCAAATGAGACATCTTATATGATTGTTGTTGAGAGTTTGATGTTTCTTTCTCACTCTAGGCCTGATATTGCATATTGATGCAAGGAGGGATGGTAAGTAGGGCCAAAGGCACTCTCAGATACCAAACCAACTTGCAGATACACAACACAGAAGCAAAAACACAAGGAGAGAAGAAACAACAGATACTTTCCTTAATTGATCAAACTCAATACATGTCGGACTGTAAAGCCTTCCCAGTTTCGACCATATACATTCAAATGAATTACAAAACGATCTTCATCCATGCGAAGTCACAGATCCGCCTTCCAAATATCTTAACACTAAATCTTCTAACACAATCTGATACCAAAATCCTACTCTTCTATTGAACTGATGCCCTCTCAAAAACTCCCTCCAACATTAAGAACAGAGAAACAAATATATACAAGAGTCCACCAAAGAGGTCGGTACTCAAATCTCAAAGTGAGACCAAGATTTAGGTCCACACATATCCCAATGAGAGACCCCACATTAATTACGCCACATTAATTAAATGCAAAAGTCAACCAGATTAGAATAAACAACTCAATAAGATGTTAACGAGCAACAACAACTCAGTAAGAACATAACCGAGCAACATAAACCAACTTGGTGAAAGAACCAACGAGCAACCAACATACACCGAGACCCGTCGGTAAAACAAGACAAATTAAATAACCGAGCAACATGGTTACTGAGCACTTCACCAAGCAGCCTCCAAACAAGCTAAAAAACAAAAGCAAACATACTTTTGGTTGAACAGGATTGCCAAGGACCCAAGATGCTCCTGCATCACATATGCAGTTTCTCTTGTTTCAAGATATATGACATAACCTTATGAATGACATACTAAAGCTGCCCAAAGAATTTTGAGCTATGTGAAAGTATCTTTGGATTTTGGTATTTATTACTATAGTTCAAAGGAATTTAATCTAGTTGGTTTTAGTGATTTAATCTAGTTTAAAGGAATGAACATGAACATCAAATCAAATTTGTAGAACTGTGTAAAATTGTCTTTCATTGTAGTTGCGTTGTTTTTTGTTCTGTTATTTAATACTTATAATTATCTTCTAAGACGATTGTTTAAATTCTTCAAAGTGTCGGTAAATCTTTTCATTAGTTATATAAATTTGGTGAAAACAATTAAGTTTCAAATTCTTGAACTTTTTTCGGTTGACATTCCCAGAGAAATTGTTCTCCCCGAGCAGAAAAATCAGCAAATGTAAATTTCGCCCTCCAAAAATAATGAAATCCACAATTATTATGGAAGCCTTTCAATTTTTTTTTATTTTTTTTCATCGATCCCACTGCAAAACTATAGTTGTTGCTGATCGCTATGGTTAGGGACTAAAAATCAGCAGTATGTTTTTCTAAAATGAGAATAAAAAAGGCTTAAATCATGCCTCTGGTGCCATGATAATCCTGACATTTTTAATTTTTGTTATTTCAGTATACTCTTAAACCTTTTTATATGTCAGTAATTAGAAAGGGATGATTGCAACTGTAAAAGGTGGTGATGACAGTCAGCAGCAGTAGGCCTTTGATCAGGGTCTTGTTCCAAGCATCTGTTCTGCAAATCCCTGAAAAACTCAGATACATTGAGTCCACATGTCCTGATGAGATGCCCAACACCCCACACATCAACTTTCACTCCATGGAGGCCTCTAGACATTTCAGGAGCATGGTTCAGCCCACTCAGACTGTAGGGGTAATTTTGAGGTGCACCAATTGCATCCTCCAAGTCTACGATGAACCATTCATCTGATTCAGTTTTCTTCATCACATTATCCCATCTGAGATCCCTGTGCATGAATGAGATGTTGTGTAGAGCCACCAAGGCCTTTGTCACACATTTGAGGGCTTCTATAAGTTGTTCAAGTGTGTGAGGCCTGATTGGATAGCCCCTTGGCTTGAATATCAATGCCAATTCCTTTTCTGCACTTCTGTGAATGTATTCAACATGGGGAATCTTATTGCCCAAGAAATCATATATCTCCTTCGCTTTAGCCCATTTCCTTTTGTCTGAGAATATCTTTTTCACACATCCTGGCATCACCTCAATAACCTTTCCTTTTCCTCTGTCCAGTCTTTCATAGTCACTGCGAATGTTACTAGAATTATGTCTGAAACAAGAGTCTGAGAGAATGGGCAAGAGCCTTGCTATTCTCCAGCAGGGAACTAGGGTTTTCAATCTTTCAGCAGGAGTTGAGAGGTTCACTGAGAATAGATCAATTCTAACCACCCTCTCATGTGATCTGCTCAAGGCACAAAATGTTACACTATTGCCTATAGCATAGTACCCTAAAATATAAGGCAAATCCCCATAAGACCATAATGTTTTGTCCACAATCTTGACTGCAGGATCATCGCCCTCCTTGAGTGAATCAGTCTCCTCACCTCTCCATAAACACAAATTCTTAACAAACCCACACGTGCTAGGCCATTCCTGGGACACTGATTCAGATGATCCTGATTTCCTGAGCATCACAATATCCATTGCACAGAGCTTGTAGATGATTTTGTTGATGCACTCATCCCACAAACCAATAAAAGACTCCCTACCATTTCTTCTGCTTGAAGTTTGCCTAATTAGAGGTCCCACAATCTCATATGTTATTGCCCTGCAATCTGTATCCGAGGAAGCACAGAAGAATGCTTCCTTGCCTGTTGGAAGATCCTCATATACATCTGGTCTCACTGGAAAACGTAAATGTTTGGAAGGAGGTTCTTGCAGGTAAGATGATAGCTCAAATAAAGTTGGTAGGCTGGAAGCAGGAACCCTTAGACATCCCACAAAGTAATCAGTCCTGTCTCTAATCCCATGAAGAGGAGGGAATGCTGCATAGTAATAACAAATTAGAAGTCAGACAAATCACAAGCATTTATATTAGAAGCATATTAAGGTTAAATCAATAAACTATGATTATTTCTGAATAGTGAAATCAATTAGTAGGTCATAAGAGATTTCTATTGTTTTTTCTATTCTGAACTGTGGAGCATAGAGTATGATAGGATATATCAATGAAGAAAAAACACACACAAAAAAGATTGAATATATATCGAATTGTTTCAAAGTTTTTTTTAAGGCCACATTGTACTCTGATTTTCAATTTTAAAATATATACCCTCTTCGTGCATGACCATGAATTGAAATTACTGTGCTAGTCTCCATATGAATTGGGCGGAAAATCAAAATTGACCGAAACAGAACAAATATTCACGTGAGTTTCTTCAGCTGACCATTTCGAAGAAGTGAAGCGATAAACTAATTACTTTTGCGGCATATTTTAGGCTTACCTTTAGAAGGCAACTCCAGTGGTTGAAGCTCTGCAGATCCTGTTGAAGAAAACGACCATACTCAGTGATAGAACATAGGAAAAAAAACAGAACAAAAATACAATCACAATAGTACCAGCCAAAGGAAAAATTAGGAAAATGACTCGAAATCATTATCGGACACCATTCATATAATTTATCGCACTAACATGTATTCATCTCAAAAGTACGATCTTTAAAGCTTTTCTGAACCGTTTTTCATAGCTTAAAGGCCTCATCTGCTGTATAAGTAACGAGAAAACAGTGAAGGAATTTCTTACCAGCCTTACGTCTGCCAAAAACTTTGATCTGCTGGCCAGGGGAGAATAAATCGGTAGAGTATCCCTTGAGAGGACCTCTCTCAAAGGC
Organism: Thuja plicata; assembly: GCA_018584345.1. Lineage (NCBI taxonomy): Eukaryota > Viridiplantae > Streptophyta > Pinopsida > Cupressales > Cupressaceae > Thuja > Thuja plicata. The sequence goes on from MU226104.1 coordinate 5,815,542, forward strand.
CTCAACCGTACTACCAGTCCACGTCTCATCAAAGAATGTCAATTCATTGGCATTCAAGAAATTCAATTGGTCCACCTTCAATCTGCCATGCTGATATTCACCTTCCTCAGCCCAAATATGAGTTGTTTCTTCCCATATGATCTTCACTTTACCAATCCGTCGCAAATTTCTGTGAACATCTAGCGTATTACCTTCACTGGTCCTTAGAGTCTCTGCCACTGCAATTGTTTCATTCCCAGGAACAACAGCCTGCACAAGTCCTGCAGTCCCAGCCACAGTAATACTAATTATAGTGACCAATTTATGTAGAATAGAGGGCTAAACTCTTATGCCCACAAAAGTATACGTCATTACCTTTGTATTGCATGTTTATCATATTTGGATAGCCAATTTGTATTTATAAACAGGACAGTTAAACTCAAAAAGCATAAACCACTAACTTTTGGGGTGCATATGATATAGTTGAATAAGAATAATGTCATAAAAAAGGCAAAAATCACGAGCGGTTCATATGGTAATGAGGACTTCAACTCTTCACCCAAAAGACATAAAAAAACTTTGTCTTGCGTGTAAAACATCGGAAAACAGGGTTTAGGCCGTAGATAGCCTTACTTGTATCATCAGCTTTGGTTTCTTTGGGTTTACAGGTCTCTTTCTTCTCTGCTGTGATGGGCTCTCTTGCAGCTGATTTATTTGGGAGTTGCACATTTCTGGTAGCTGATCTCTGTCTCGAACCCATGAACTGTGCTAATTCTTCATATACTTCTTCATCAAAGGAGGCTGGCAAACGGTGCAATTTTCTCTCATATGGTGACAGTCTGAAATAACTCTTACCAACTTGTTCTTTTTCAGGGCCCCTTTCCCATTCATAGACCTTCCTGAACTCTCCCAGCATGTTATCCCATTTTGTTCCAGCAGTTTTAGCATCCCTGTTAACACCATGCTTGTTCAGAAACTCTGCCACCTCTCCATCTTTAACTGATCTGTACTTGTTTAATTTAGAAGAATGGGATGATGTATCCACCAGACAGTTACCATCTACCGACTCCTGCTGCTGGGATGATTTAGATGGGTCACCAAGGTATTGTATTTTCCATGCTCTGGCCAGCCATAGCATCTCATGAGGCTTCCAAACTGGGGAGACAAATTTGCCCTTTCTGAGTGTAACTGCATTGTTGATATTATTTTGGCCTCCTTGTGATGGCTGGGATTTATTTGAGCTGGAAGGTGAAGATGGCTGCTGCTGCTGATGCTGAGTTGATGGAGATGATGATGAATGATTGTTCTGTTGCAAAGTGTAATGTGAAGGTGACAAAGATGAAGGATTATTCTGTTGCAAACTGAAATGTGAAGGTGACAAAGATGAAGAACAGAGATTATTCTGCTGCACAGTGAAATGTGAAGGTGACAAAGACGGTGAAGAGAGAGTATTCTGCTGCACAGTGAAATGTGAAGGTGACAAAGATGTTGGAAAGACCATTGCCTGTGTAGGATTGGAAACCACTCTCCATGGAGACTCATATCTACCTCTTTTTGCACTTGAGGCCTCTGGAGACTCAAATCTGCCTCTCTTTGGACATGAGGTGTCTGTGAGTGTGGGCAGCTTAGGGGCATAGAGAGGATTGTTTTGGTGAGGTGAGGATAAGGGAACCACTGAGAGAAGAGTTGGAGCAGGGCAGTAGTCTTGGGGTGGTTGATCTCTAGGAGATTCTTGATGTTCATGGTCACCATCCTTGACTGATGATGATCCCTTGAGATCATCGTCCATCACTGACATACAGTAAGCAAGGCTACTATGCAACGATGAGGACTTATTTAAGACAAGCAAAAGTTTGCATCTTTAATCCTGTTCACGAAAACCTGCGCCTAGAACTAACTAGTAAACTAGAACTAAGAACACCCAAAGACCTAGTTGACAAGAAAAAAAGCATATTCGTTGTTCAAACACAGTGAACATTCCATCTGAAAGCAAAGTTGTACTGTTGTAGCAATACCCAACCAATACTGTGACTAATATATCCAAAGACAGTTGTAAAGAAGACCTACACTATCAACCACACTGACCTAGATTCTGATCTCAGTCAGAATAATGCGAATATTTGTGTTTTTTCCAACTCAGTTCCTATTCAAGGAAAATAACTAAAATGGAATAGTAATGGATGCAACGAACTTCTAAAGTTTAGAATGGAACAGTAATGGATACAACGAACTTCTAATTTCCAGTGGAACAGTTACAGATGCTATGAACAAATAGAAAATGGACTGCAAGCTTTGCAAAGTACAGAAGTCTCACTTCAAAGAATATGAACCCGAACTGAAGCATACACTGAAACCCAGTTAAGGCAATAGCAAAACTATGTTACTACTACAGGTACTCCTTAACAATGACAATTGCAAACCCATCAATACTATCCTAAAATACCCGAAAACCCAGTTCGGCAGAATCCCTTCCAAACACTCAATGACCAGATTTCTAACCTTAATCATCAGAAACAAACATTTCTGTTTTCCTGGTTTGGTTCATGTTCTCACTGAACTGGACAGTTCTCAGCTTCAACAAAAACCCCATCCCAACTTAATTTACCAAGAGACCCAGTTGCATATACAATGTACAGCCCTCTACAATTCTCCAACAACCTAAATTCTTAATCCAAATCATCTCAAACAGAGGCCACCTCATATTAAGTTCATGTTCATAATGAACGAGAAGGATATCACAGCTTCAAAAGAATCCTAATGGGAGTACCAACCATGAAGACAACAATTTTCTGAAGAGCCAGTTTAACAGTACAACCCTATCCCAAGGTTTATCTTGTGTCATTTATGCCTTTCACTAGTGAGCTTAACTTAATGGCATGAATAACAACTTGGGAGATGGCAACTAACTTTTCAGACAAGATAAGACAGATCTATACACAGTACACATTGATACCTATAGAACTACTGTACCACCACTCAGCTTTCAAGTGTTTTTTGGTCTTTTAAGTACACATTGAAGTGGCTCAAATAACAGGTGTAGGGCATTGCAGATTCATTCCGGACAGCTTGTAACGAATCTATACCCAGTGGTCCATTCCAAAAACTCTTTCCTCTGTTGGAAAACAGTACCGTACAAGTAATGATTCTATCAATGAGCTCAGCGCATAACAAATAATTTGGGTATGCAATTTTCTCTCAATATTTTTGTTTGTGGTGCACTGATTTCCAACCATTTTCAGCCATCCATAGAAGAAAAGAAAGCTGGTGGACTTAGGTGCCCAATTGATTAGATTCAACATTCATTTTTCACACACTAATTTCTACTTGGTCTTTGGAAAAATAAACTCATGTTTTTAAAAGCTAGGTGACTACCCAAATTGGCTAGTTTGTACACTCTAATTTCAAAATGCAATTGTGAGAATATTAATGTTCTTAACTAAATCAAGCCTTAGATAGTTTCGATGTTGTGGAGGAAGGCTGCCAAATATGTATTTGGCTCATTGTCTCTCATCCAAACGTTTTAAGTTTAGGGGTTGACTTCTTTTTTATAAGACAAAAAGGCAACCGTTCACTCTTTCCAAGAAGCCGACTCTTCATTTATGGACCTAGTAGTTCATTGGATGCACCTTATCCCACACAACCCATGGAACGGCTGATCTAGGTTGGCCATATAGCTAGTTTTATATGCCTAATAAAACTAATAAGTAGGTTGAGGCAATGAGGAGTAACCTTAGGATTCAGAGATTCAATTGGGCAAATTTTAAAACTTGGTTAGGAACATTGAAATTAGAAGAGGATTACAAAAATATTATGTTTATGTTTCATGTATATTCAAGTTTGTTGAAAGCACTATTACATTTTAGGATAGTTTGTTGAAAGCAGTAGTACATCTTATTGGGCTGTTTGTGAATTTGGAATTTCATTTTAAAGATCCTTTTTATTCACACTATCCTATGTGAGTAGAATTGTCTTATTTGACTTGGCATTTTGTTCAATTTTAGGATAGTTTGTTGTTTAATTTGGTAGATCACTCCAGTTGAAGAGTTCACCCTAAGATTTGTGTGGAAGTGTTGATCACACCTGGAGATTGGGGGATAGGGCTCTCTTATTAAATTTAAACTTTTACTTTGGTTTCAAATATGTAACTTTAAACAATAGCAAAGAAAGATAAAAAATTCAACACCAATGTACAAGAGATCACCTAAATTATGTGGAAACCGCAAGGAGAGAAAAACCACAGTGAGAATCAACTCACAATATATGAAAAATATTACAAGAGGCTCACTGGTAGACTTGTTGCTCAGGTACACTATCTTAAAAAAAAGATACAAAGGACTAGGAGAAGAGATTCACTATCTCAATATAGGATACATGAGGTGAAGTATAATGAAATAGGCCTTCAACAAAATGCTTCTAGCATTCTCCTTAAAATGCATATGCTTTTGACATGATGTCTCCAACAACCATTATCAATTTTGTTCCACAACTTCCACCATATATTGTTATCACCTCAAAATTGTATCTCTCTCAATTTGCATATCTCCGCAACCTTTGCAATTGATTTAATACCAACTCAACACATCATCTACCGTAATCAAGAACATGCCATAAGAAAGAGAGCAAACCTTATCAACCAGATAGCCACAAACAACTATGTTAACCAACTCTAGACACAATGCAACACCAAAGAGCACAATTACAACTATGTAAACCACACACACACACACACACACACACACACACATATTATATATATGCTCCTTGAACATCCAACATTAGTCCCAAGAACATATATCATATTTATTGAATAATCAAGCTACCACAACCATTTTTTCACAGAATTCTTCATAATTGAAAGACCAAGAAAACACAACTATGAAACACATAACTAGAAACATACTTTTGGTACATATCTCTACCAAATTATCGAATTGAGATAGTCTGCAAACATTATAAAAATTCCCTCTAGGTCACAATAATGCAAACATCAATGTAGAGAAAGGCAAAGATTTATGGACTAGTCTTGACAAACACCAAAATTGCCAATACCCTGCATGTTGAGAAATAGGTGGTGTTCACCTTGCATAATAATGTTTAAATTATTGTAATATTTTATTTTTTTATGTAAATGTTGCACCTAGGAGCACCTAGATGGACGTGCAACATGCAGAGATTTTTTCAATGGAATATTCTCCAAGTCACTTAATGTTGTATTGTAACATTGTATTTTTATATTGATGTAATTATTTAATATAGGGAAAACAATTAAATAAAAAAACAAAGTACCCAATATTAAATGTGGGGTCAAGGGGTTAGGCAGTACATGATTTATGTAATATCACTTAGTAGTTTTATGGGAGTGTATCATCCTATAAATTTAGTGCCCATAATTGGAGGCTCTATGACTTATTAGACCTCATTTTGGTGATTCTGAGGTCTGGATGTTTGTTATACTTGATCCCGCCAATCTTCATTTTCTCTTTCCACATCCTATCACACTCCTCGAGATCGCGACAAATTTTGAGGTGATTTTTCCCAGGACAGGTCCTGTCGACTTGTTCCTGGGCTTTTGAGCCCAGATTTGGCTTGGGGCCTGATGGTGGGGTTTTCTTCCAAAGTTCAGATCTGTGGTCGACCTAGATCTAATTTGAATCCTGAAATGAGTATAAAAGGATATCTAGTCCTCTCATTTTGTGTATCTTATCTAAGTGCAAGTTGATCAAGTGAAAGTTATTATTCTCAAGCAATCAAGCAATTCAAGTTGTGCAATTGAGGATTTGGATTCCAAATTTGAAGGCAAGCACCCAATATATGACCTCCAAGTCTCATTTTATTCAAGCAATAAGATCCATACATCCCTCCTTCTTCTCTCTCCTTCTCCATTGAGATTATCAAGCATATCAACATTCAAGCTCTAGGAGTGGAAATCATAGATCCATATATATTTGAAGGCATCCTTGATTCTACAATTCAATTCATTCCAAGAAATACAAGCATGGATTCATGGACTTGAGCAATTTTTACATCTATTTTATGAGGGTTTGTCATGCAAGTTGAATCTAACACTTATCTTGTTTACATTACTTTCCTTTATGTAGTTTAAATTTCATTTCAAGGTTGATTCCTATCTAGGGGTTTGACCAAGGAAAACCCCTTTCCACAACCTCTTCCCCTTCTTTTCTATGCACATGAAAAAGTTACGAAGTTGTAGGTTTAGATCTGGAAGGTACAAACAGAGTCATAGGAACCCAAAGGGTATGTGTAGGATCATGGTATGCCAAGCTATGGCCTTAAGTGGCAATGAAAAATGAGAAAATCAAGGTTAGTCAACTTGACATAAAAAGTTGAACTTCTTATCAACCTATGTGAAAAAGTTGTGAGAACAAAATCTGTAGGAAATTAAATACATAGTTTCTAAACTACTAGCCCTTATCTGAAAAAAAATTAATCTAATTGTTGAAAAAATTAGATTTCAATGCAGTGGTATGAAAATTTTAGGAAAAAGATAAAAAGTACGTGTATGTCTGACCACCTTAATCATAATCAAATGATGATATATTTTTACAAGATTCTAGAAATAAGTAGTAGACTCATGCCCGAATGTGACGTATTTTTTTGTGTAATTTTATCCCAAATAAATAATTAATTATGAATTTTCTGCTACAACTTATTCAAAATAAAAGAACTCTTGTGTCTGACCACCTTAACTAATTTTAAAATTTACAAAATTGAAAACTTTTTTTTCTTATAGTAGGCGAAGCATAGAATGTGACACATGTTTTGGATTTCAAAAAGGTTAAACTGTTTGAAAGTTATAGTTGTTTTTCAATCAGTTTGTCAATTAGGACTTTAGAGATAACTAAATTAGAAAATAAGTAATAATTACTTATTAAACTAGAAATTTGACAGCAATAATATTGATGGAAAGCAGATAATTTCTTTAAGAAACCCTTTTTGTTTCATCAATTTTCGGGTGAAAAAGAGGTTGTCAGCTACATGGTCGAAGTCTGAAGATCAAAGGAAATATGGTGAACACGTCTTTTGGGTTGACCATCCACATTTGACATTACAAAGCCAAAACCCAAGGTGAAAACCAAGGCTAATCAGATATCCAAAAACATATCGCATATCCGATATTATCGGATATCCGAAAACATATCGCATATCCGATATTATCGGATATCCAATACTTTTAGATATCCGATAATATCGAATATCTGATATATCCTTCACAATTTTTTCAATGCTTTTTTCAATTTTATGATTTTTGTTTTTTACGTTATATATAATAAATTTCAATAGCATTAGTATTATCAAATTGGTATTATATAATTATTTATATTCATATTATATTATATAAATTAGTTTTATATTATTATTATTTATTTCTCTATTGTATAATAGTATAATATTAGTATTAAATATTTATTAATATTTATATTATAACAATAATACCTAGGAGAGAGAGAGAGAGAGAGAGAGTATAATATTATGAAAATATAATATTGATATTGTGAAAATTGTTAGAAACATTGAGAGGGGGGGGGG
>MU226104.1:5840175-5854925 GCA_018584345.1 Thuja plicata
TTCTTGTTCTATGTTTCAGGTGATCCATCAAGGCACATTAAAGACATCAATTCAATTCCACATGTTGCATATACTTCCACTTGAACACATTTAAAGGACCCATCTACTTCTCTTGGCTCTAACAAAGTTACTTGTACATCATGTTTCCAGAAGACCACTTGAAAACTTGGAGACAATACAGTTTCTTTATTATATTGAAGATAAAGTTGCAATTTTTTGTGAAAATTGGGTTTCATACCCCTTGTTGTAATCACCCCAAGTAAAGATTAAAGGGGGGTGTTAAAATATCTAATCTTTACTTGTATTTTAATTAGGAGATTCATTTGGAATCCCTACATGTATTTTGTCCTCTAGTGGGAGGACAACTCTTTTTATGTAATTCCTTTAATAAGGAAATTAGATATTCCTCCTTAAGAGGATTCCTACACATGGCCCACACTTAATGTGAATGTGGCACTCATAGGATATGGGAGTTATATGCAAACTCCTACACTCATCTCTACTTAAGAGATGCTTCTCACACACTTCTCAAGGTTGGTTCTCACAAGTTGGTTCTCATGGGATTTCTTCTCTCTTCTTCTCTCATTCCCATTCTTTCTCTCACAATATTGTAATGAGCTTCGTACTCAAGCTCTCTTTCTTTCATGACTTCTTGTCTCATTCATATTATTCACAAAGGGATTTTTTCTTGTTTTTTCCCCTTCCAAAATTCTTGTGTTCTTGTCTTGGTCTTTGAGCATTTTGGTGATCTTGGTGATTGTTCTTGGATCATCGTTTCATTTATGGTAAACTTTTTGATTTCTGCACTCTCTCTTGGATTCTTTTCTAAATCTAGTTTACTTTATTTATATCTTCTAACAAATTACTCTTTGCCTCTGATGGATCCTGCATTCAAACACAAAATTGAAACCCCAAGTTAGATTACTTAATTTATATGGTTTCTAAAAATAAAAAATAAAAAATAAAAAATAAAAATTATAGTAAAAAATAATAAATTAAATTTTTAAAAATTGAACTCTCATGTACCTCACCTCTATATCTCCTCATGTGGCTAGGAGACCTAACATATGTCCTTGGTAGAGAAGGGACAATGCCACCAATGTCGACTTCGACCTGGATATGTTTGCGAACATGAGATTGATCTACGAGTTATACTATTTAATGTTAAATCCTTGGTAGCAAATATATGTTTATAAAATAACTGAATTAACATTAAAACTTACCTGTGTTGAACTTTCTTCAGGCAATATCAGTTGGGTCATCAACGATACAAACCCTTAGTGTTGTACCTCCCTCAAACTAGGGGTGACCTACAAAAGTCAAACAAATACTTGATATAATCATGACTTGATCATATTATATATGCTTGATACTAAAATACAAATGATTAAATTTAGAAATATATGTACCGTGGGGCTATCACTGTGAATTGAGATGCCTGTGACTCTACCATGGTGAACCGGTCTCACGTCATCATCAGACACCACCCTCTGTCAAATAAACCATGTAAATTAAAAATGAGTATGCACAAGTGACAAGTATACATGTATGCATAAATAATCTAAAATACTTAATTACCTTCCCCTTATCAACGCCAGATGCCTGAGCCCCCTCACATTGCCCCCCAGTGGCAATTGGTGAAACATGCATCAGTATGTAATAAGATGATCATAAAAATTAGGAAACACATGTATATACTATTATAAAAAGGGAAACCAATGAGTACAGTAAAGCGTATGTACCATGGAAGTGTCAAGACCAAATGAAATGGCTAAAAGTATGGACCCCTCCATCTATGCCATCTCATCCTTTGTCATCAACTGAACATAAATGGAACACATAAAAAAACATAAGTCGGCGATCATTATAAGAAAATTGTAATAAAAATATGAACGTTTAAAATTAAATACAATGTAAAAAGTTAACTATTTACTCTTACCATAATAATAGGAGTCCATGGTTGTGCATGCCCATGATGCACATCTCCCTGAGGTGCTTCAGTGCCTGTAGTGTGATGTGTAGCATCGTCCACCTCAAAGACATAGTTATATGCATCACTATCATTCAGAGGACCCAAGCACATATTCTTGCACATAATGCAAGTGTAGGGAACACAAACATGTGAGCTTATGGATGATGTGGAAGGTCCAGAATCATCAACATGATGAGGAAACAATGTTGCACTCTACCTAACCAGTAGATCACTCAAGGTGTGAATGGATCAAATAGTTCGTGAGCCAGCCTCAGTAATAATATCAGGGTGCTGAACTATAGGAGGTGGTAAAATCTCAGGAGGGGAGACATATGTGTGGGATTTCACTTGATGTGCCCATGGCCTATCCTAAGGAGTGCCTAAGCCTACATGTTGGTTTGGTCTCATGCTCCAATGATTTACCTTATGACTGAGCACAAATTTAGCATACAATTCTCTTAATAAATCTAACGGGACATCCAAATTACTATGGGGTGGCCTATCAAAAACCATCCACCAGCGGTCCCAAAAGTGGTCATGAATTGAATCATTTGTGCACCATTTAATTGATAACTTGGTCTTTTTAGGGTCCACTTTTAAATTAGTTTTGTGATCCAAAAAAAGGTTACATATGTCATGTTTTTTTATAGTTAGGTTCATAACTTGATCATAATCAAGTCCATAAAACTCAGCGTGCATGGAATCATGCCAGAGAAGTACAACATTATGTTGCTCTGTGAGTTTCTCCATGTTTTCAATAATGGAGTTCAACGTGGAAAACATGGGGTGCAGTGTGGGGATATTGGCATATGTAGTCTGATATCCTCTAATCTTATTTAGATTGTCTCCTATCAGATCCTCTAAAGATCGAGGGTTTGAGATTGGTTAGTCTTTTGAAGGTGGGGGATTGTTTGGAGGTGGTTTTGGATTGTTAACGGGGTCATTGGGAGGGTTTTCTGATTGGTTTTAGTCCATGTCTAATTACAATTAAAACCAAAAGAGACAATTATAATCAATTTAAAAAAAAAGATAAACAATATCAATTAAACCCTAGTTTGTATTAAAAAAGTACAAATTTCAATTAAAAAATAGAAAACAAAAAACAAAACTTAAAAATTTTACATACCTGTTCAATTTGGAGATAAATCTCAAATAGGAAAATCAGATATGAGATAGGTTTTGGATATCTAAAACCTTGGGCTGTGTTTGACGTTTTCATAATGAAAACTGAGAACATAACATGCGAGCCTTAAAAATAAGTTTTACTGGCAAAAATCAGATATCCGATATTATCAGATATCCTATTAGGCTTGTTCTTTGGCTTTTGGTTTTGCCAGGTGTACTGACACCCATGACTACTAAAAAGTCAACAAGCTTTTTAGTGCGCTTTTGGACAAGTGAAAAGAGGAATTTTACACATCACCAATTTTTGGCATACCATGATCCTGCACATACCCCAAAATATTTCATCAGATTCGAAGCAGTCGAAAAGAAGTCAAATTTCCATCTTGAACCTGGAATCTCGACTTGTTCCTGCACTTTTTGGCTTAAATTTTCACAGAAGGAAGCTATAGGTCTCAGGTTTCTAGATCCAAAGTTATAACATATTCCAACATTCTAGTGAGAGTCAAATTCAAATCTAAAGTTCAAATCTCCTCATCTAGTTTCAAAGTGCACTTTTCTTCCTCTTTCTTTGCATCTAGTTTCATAGATCATATTTTTTATCATTTAATTAGTCATATCATTTCTCTATATCATATCTCCATATTATTACCCATATCAAGGGAATACACAAACACCCTACATTGTAGATCTCGCATTGACACCCATATCCTTTTTGGTTATGCTAATCAGATTCCTTTGTAGGGGATTCGTATTCCCAATGTATACTAGATCTTGGTGAGTGATCCACATCCTAGCATTTCTCACCATTTTATTTTATAAATTTTTTGGTGAACCTGACATATTACATTTCCATTCTGATTTTTGTGTTAGATTCCCTTTCTATGCATTTATAGATCTAGATCTATTTTGTATGCATTTACATCATATTGCTACAATATATGCATTTGGATACCATCTTTACATTGTATTCATAAGTTCAAACTTTTCCTTTTCATAATCAAATCTATTTGTGTATGCTTTGCATTACATGTTTAAATTTGATAGTTAAGTGTGCTTTTCATAAAAGACTCTCTTTGGTTGGATCACATATTTCTTTTAAATCCTATCACTGCATTGAATTTCTCATTCCCTTGTGCATGAGTGTTATCACTTTAAGTCCAACTTATAAAATTCTAGCTAGATGAAGTTGTATAATTATGGGTTCTTTTGATCCCAAGTATTCTCTCTTTCCTAGGAATCCTGACGAGGCTAATGTTGGTACTCAAAAGTACAACAAGGGTTTTTGAGTACCTTGTTAATTTTTTGCATTTTGACCCCTTATAAGTGCTTTTTGAGCCTATTTTCCCGCATGGAATTTTGAAGATTACCATGCATGTCAGGTGATCATCACTCTTTTTTTAGCATATGAAGACATCCTAGGTCATCAGTTTCAAGTTTTGATTTAGTCTGTGATGCCTTGTTTTGAGAACTTATCCATTCTGCATTTGCTGTTTAGGTGTCATTTTGCTGTAACATGCATTGTTTGCATCTAAATAGCTTGTGTCCTTTTGTGTTTCATATGCCACCACTTTTGGAATGTTTAAAATGTATATCATCAATCCTATATTTCAAAACCCAATCTTTTTCAAATCTGTTTGATAGGTTTTTGGATTCCCCAAAGTTGGTCCTATAGAATTGTCTAGTTTCTCTGTTTTGCCCATAATACTGAATATTGTACTTTGAGCTTCTGCAAGTTGTACCTGGTTGAATGCCATAAAGAATTGAATGTTCCCCCATATTTTAAACCTACAAGTGTACTTCCTCTAATATTTTCAGACTTTGACCAATCCATTTAGCCACTTTTCCAGCTTGATTCCAAATCAGATTTATGCATATTTATTGAGTTTAAATTCAGAAAGTTGTAAGGTATTGACATTGCAGATTTACACCGGTTGATTAGTTCATAATCTGAGAAAGTTAGTTGAAGTTTCATAATCCACATATGAAAGTGAATCTAGGTTCAGAGGTTTGGACTCTGTGGGTCACTCTTGATGGGTTTGCGAATTCAAAATCAAAGACAGTTTGTGCATTTTGAAAGTGCTGAATAGAATGAAGTTTACGGAATGGTCACTTTCATACAGTGATAAATTTTTATCTGAATTTTTTTTTTAAGAACCGATTGTTGGACCATTCTCTTTGTATGTAAAAATACCACTCTGAATGGTGGTGAAGTCTTAGAGCATGTTTTAGTAAGTCTTGCGATGGTCGATCTGAATGAAGTTTATGTTGTTTTAGCACTTCCACCCGCACTGTTTGCTGGAATTGCCAAAGTTTGATCTGTTGTACCTTGCACCCAAAGTTGAATCTAGCAAAGCCCTTTTGCATGAATATTCATTGTTGATGAATAGATCATCTTGTCAAGTGACAGATCCTCAGGAGTGGATCCGATGTCTTTCTGAGTTGCATGTTGGACAGGGTTGGTATGTGTTTGAATACTTCAAATTGCAGATTGAATAAGCTTGCTCACTTTGAGTATTATTATCTTTTGGACCTGATCTTATTAAGCCAATCTAGTTGGAGACCATGCTCAGATGTTGGAGATAATTAATTTTTCCATTTCTCATACTTATAGAGGGTTGTTCAGTCAAGTTACGAGGTCTGTTTCAGAGACTATCTATATCATTTTTTGGTCATTTTAACAAAAGTTTTCAAAGAACAACAACAAAGAGAAAAGTGATAGAGAAAAAATGCCAACTAAATAAGGCCTATAGAAGTGTGATCAATTTCCACTATTTATTAATAAATGAGCCTGTGTATTGGTGCTTGATGAGGCAACTACATCATTGGATACAATGACTAATTATGTCATTCAACGAATAATTCGTAATGAGTTCATGGATTATACTGTCATTTCTATTGACTCATTGCATTCTAGTAATGATGAATAATGATCAAGTTTTGGTTTTGAGTAATGGTATTGTGGTAGTTATTTGATACTACTTTTGCATTTCTGGAAGACAAATATTCTTTGTTTTTCGAACTTGTATCATAGTATCCAATGAATATGAAGCAGACACGCTGCTACCAGTCATTTCAGTATGGTGGATCAAAGAGGTAGGTGAATGCAATGGACCAAGGCATGTTGATTAAAGACCATCATGGCATGGCAATTATTTGATAGTGTGCATGTTTTGATAAATGGATTTGCACAGACCATGGGAATTAAAAAAAAAGAGAAGAAAAGAAACATTACAATTTTAAATGAAAATGTAATTCCACAATCTTGAAAGGCTACACAATACATTAAAATATGCATAGTGTGAAAAAAGTGAGTCTTGCGTATAGCATATGGAGGATTATGGAAGTTGGTGCATGAAGTCAAATTGGAGGACCAGTGCATGGACAATGTGAAAATGACCAAAAATAATGTCTATGCAGCATGTTGAGTGGCAAGGATCTGCACAAGGTAGAAGTACATGGAAGGAGTATTAACAAAGATGTTGCATTAACGAGTGAGGATACTCCATGCACAACAAGAGGAATGCGCTTGGTAGGCTACATAGGAAATATGGATGAGACCCTGTGCCATGAAATGGGTAAATGCAATAAAGATTTGTTTTAAAGTTTTAAACATTAAAAAAATTGACCAAATCCAAATTTGATGGGCTGCGTATGGAACCCTATGCTAAGTATGAAACATAAAAAAAAGATGCTACACTGGAAGGAGCATAAACATAAGTTAACACAACATCCAAAGGGGGATTATAAACTATGTTTTTGAATGGAAATAATAATGTAAAGCCTGCACATAAAATGGGAGCAACACATTATTTTGTAAAACAATTATCAATTTACAGATTTAAGACCAAGGCTGCCTATGCAAGGCATACAATTATGAAGTTGATCCTATGTGCTGATAAAGGGAGGAAAAATGTCATTGTTAAATGCAAGTTAAAAATGCCAGGAGACCTGCGCAAGAGCTTGGCTGGAGGAGAAAAGGCCCACGCAACAATATAAAGGGGATTTTAAACTTTAAAAACAATGCAACTGACAGTCTGCCAAATACATTGTGCAGTGCATCAGACAATGCCAACATGGTTTAAAATGGAAAAATTACCAAATAAAATGGAGAAGATGCCCACGCAGCATGAGGTGAATGTAAAACATTGAACAAAACAAATGAAGAGAAGGAAATGCGCAAGTTTGGATGGATAAGTTTTAAACAACAAATGTATCATTCCAAAGCCTGTGCAGAGGAGTGGAGAGGAAGTAAAAAATAAAACATAGTAAATACAAGGAAGATGGAGATGATTTTGAGGTCTACATGGATTTGCAGCACTGAAATGCATTATAAAAAGGCACAAGAAGCTGCGCAGGTATATACATATGGAGCCAAAACTTCAAAATGCAAAAGAGCATTATCCCACATTCGCTGGGACGAAGATTTCCAGAATATTTTTATATGCTAGTGCAAAGTTACTTAAGTGAATAAGAAACCAAGAGGCCACTTGGTGGGCCCCTTGGTTGTAGGACTTAGTGTGCTGGCGGGCCCATAATTTTGGGAGCATAATGCGAAATTGCTTTAAAACATTCAAAAATTTAGTCCCACATTGGTGGTGGGAAGGAAATTGGAAATCTTTATAAGGATGAGCGCAAAAATATTGAAATGTGAAGTAGAGAAGGAGGCTCTCTTCATGCACATGTGAATAGGATGCAAAATGGTGCATTGGGAAGCATTCCCAGATGATAGAGAGTAAACTTTATAGACATGTGGCCTAGTTGGTGACTAAGATAAAGGTACACATGGCAGACAGTCGCGTAGTCATGAAGTGTTAACCGCCAAAGGAGATAACTTCTGAGACTTAGTGACTAACCACCACATTGACCGTGCACACAGTTGCAAAGTGATTCTAGCTAACCGCCATGGCATCTGAGATTACGTGACTGTCCAGTGGTGAAGTCGCAAAAGAAAGTTGTGGTTAGGAGATGACATCTGAGATTGAGCGACTAGAGGTGAACTAACTGGGTCGCAAAGTCTCCAAGAGAAAAATGCTAAGTGTCTTTCCTTCCAAGACAAAGAGAATACCATCAAATCAAGACCAAATCCAAGGGCCTACGTTAAGTCTCCAAGTAAATCCAGACTTAACAAATTTCTATAGAGACTTGGAGACTAAATTATGCAGAGATAACTATGTTGGAAATTTGAATCCCAGGGAGTATATGGCTTATTTTTTCTTCTCATTATGGCAACAAAGTCATATGAAGTCTAGACAGTAAACTATGAAGTGAAAATTGACTAAGTGAAGAAGACAGAGCAGAACAGTGACTTGCAATCGATCAGGGCATCAACACACGTGTGTACGATCACATCAGGATATGTGCATTCAGAATTAAGCTCTATGGTATGT
Organism: Thuja plicata; assembly: GCA_018584345.1. Lineage (NCBI taxonomy): Eukaryota > Viridiplantae > Streptophyta > Pinopsida > Cupressales > Cupressaceae > Thuja > Thuja plicata. The sequence goes on from MU226104.1 coordinate 5,848,660, forward strand.
TGTTATGCTTATCCTATACACGCATGGTATAGAATGGAAGTACAGACAAGTTACAAAAAGAACAAGTACACTAGCAGTTCATAATACAGAGTATGAAGTTGACTTCATGATTTTGATTAGTGTGTAATATTTTTTTATGTAAAGGCTAAGCGCCTATTATAATAAGTTTGTAATCATGTATTAAACACTTTTGTAAACACGCTTAAGACAATTTGTTTGGAAGCATTGTAAATGTTGTTTTTGGGCTGACTAAGGTGTTGTTTATAGTCGCATCTATTTAGGCATAAATATATATATATGCAATGTAAAGATATATTGTGTGTGTTGATGAAATAGTTAAGGAAGTCATATAAGTAGAGTAGTATGAAGATATTAGAATTAGATAGAGACCTTAAAGAAGATAAGAGCATAAGTGCATAACTGGAACTGATCAGACATCTGTGTCACATACACCAGTTCACTTTTGGATATAGTGCATATCTATTCATAGGAGGTTGTAGCCTTCTTTCTTATTGAGAAATGAGCTCTTGGAAAATGAGTCCTCACCCCTAGCAGGGTTGTTTGTAAAAGACTCCTAACAGGGTTAGACCCTTAACCAGGTCATTGTACTTGCATTGTAAAGACTGCTCCTAATAGGGCAAAGGAACTTTAATAGGTTCATTATACTAGTACAATATTTGTGGGTACTAATTCCACCGGGGTTTTCCTCTAATCAAGGTTTCCCCATAATCATATTATGTGTTATGAGATCTTGTATTAAGCTTCAATTGATATCTAATTGATTTATGTTTAAAGTGCCAAAATTGAATAATTAGCTAAACACTGATTCACCCCCCCCCCCCTCTCAGTGTTTCCAACAATTGGNATTCCCCCCCCCCCCCCTCTCAGTGTTTCCAACAATTGGTATCAGAGCTCTGGTCCTCTGAAAGAAAAGTTTAACCACTTGAGGAGATCATAGATTCAACATAATTCAAACATCTGAAAAATAATCTTGAAGCAACCCTTGAAGATCTAGACAAATCTGAAAAACAAAATGAAGAACTTAAACTAAAATTTGATGGCTCACAAATGCTTCTCAAGAAACTAAGGAAAGATTTGAAAGATTTCTCTACCAATGATTTGAAACTGAATGAAGAGAACATGTCTCTAAAAGATAAAGTAGAAGAATTAAATGATCAATTAACTGATAAATTATCATCCATTGAAGAGAAGAACAAAGAAAATAAATAGTTGGATGAAGAACTCATGCAGGCCAATATGAAAATCTTGGAAGTGGAAAATATCAAGAACAAAATTGAATTTGAATTATCAGGAGCAAAAGACAAGATTAATAAACTACACACAAGCTCTGATCTGATTCAATCACAAATTTATGCACACAAGCTGAAAGGTGATACCACTGGTATGGGATACAGTATAGCTCAAATTGAGATCAACTCATTACAAGAAAGAAAGAAATCTCAAACAAAATCTTCAGAAGAAAAGAAAACTGTGAATCATGAAGAGACCAAAGAAAAACCACCAAAAGATAAGCACAAGGTAGTCAACTATAGTTTCTATGCTTGTAACAAGCATGGACACTTGGCAAGGGATCGTAAGAATGTAAGACCCTTGAATGGTTACTGTTACTCCTGTAATAAGTTTGGTCATAGGTCTATTCATTGCAAAAAAAATCAAAGAAATCATCCACAACTAAACCAAAGGAATCAAACTCAAGTCAATCAGAGAAATCAACCTCAAAGAAACTTGCAAAACATTACATGTCATTTATGTAATTACAATGGACACACAGCCAAGAAATGTAGCATGATGAGTAACAACATCAGACCTCCTATCATTTGTCACTCATGTGGAAAAGCTGGACACATCTCAAGGTTTTGCAAATTAAGAACAAAAAGACAAGAGAATCCTAAGAAGTCTTTGTTTGAAGAATCAGGAGAAGTCAAGTTTGTGGAAGCTACAACTAACTCAGATAAAATATCGGTTGAAGTAAAGAAGGATAATGAAGAGAAAAAGGTAACAGATGCACCCTCAATGGACGCACCTTCTACTTCTGAATAGTTGACCCTCATGGTCTTAGGGGGAGCTATTTTAGCTCTGAACCCCTGTGTGGCATGTATACTCACCTTTGAGTATGTGCCTATGGATTCATGCACGTGATCACAAATTAAGGTTGTATGAATTCATGCATTGCCTTTACTTTGTCCAGAATAAAGGTTTAAATTCTCTCTGTAAACCATTTTATGACAATGAGCATTAAATGCAATTGATCTTTATATAAATTGGCAAAAGATCTTAAAAACTTCACTTTTCATTTGAGATTGAAGCATCCAGAAAGTAGATAAGCATCAAGCATCAAAGCACTACAACTTAAAGGATTAGTTGGTTTATGAATGGATTAACGATTGGATCAGAACCCTACTAGTCGCATCATTTCAGAATCATCATGAAACCCTACTTAACCTAGTTGTAAGTAAGTATGGCAACCCCTATTGTATTTGACATTGCTGAGAGGAAGAGATTTGTTTTTAAGAAGCATCCATTCAAGTCCATACTAGATGATGTCAAAGGAGCATTCTCTAGGACTCCGCTTGGAGTCATACATGTAGAAGACATCCACACATATGTTTATTGCAAGAAGGAAATAGTTGGAGACAACAAAATTGCATCTCTCATGGGTTCTATGACGAAACCAGACTATACATTCAAGGATGAATATGTGCATCTCACTGATAACCCTATCTTTGAGTATTCCAATGCGCACGAGTTCTATGAGCCAGAATGGTTGAATATATTAATGAGAAGGATACATGATGATCTATACTGGATAGGTGAGGTTCCTGTCCGCATCACTGCAGATCTAATTCACGAGATGAATGGACTTCCCAAGACTGGACCAGCTCTTCCTACTGGCAAGGATGTCAAGAAGCAGGTTGAACAAGTCTTCTTATCTAGAAGTGATAGGTGCGACATGAATATTGATCCCATCAAGGAGAAAGACATAAAAATACTCACTATGATACTTGGATACAAGTTTCAGCAAGCAAGCAGATTGAACAGTGTGTCCGCAACAACAGTTATGGTAGTAATAAGGATAGTAAGAGATATCACTTAGTACAATCTCTATGAATTATTGCACACACAACTAATAGAGGATATCAAAGCCATTAAGCATGACAAGGGCAAGATATTTAGGTTTGGCTCTTTGATCATCTATTTGTACTTCCACATTGTTGGTAAAGTTGCGAATCTTTACCTAGATAGGAGCAAGCCTACTATGTCTCAAATATCTCTAAAAGCTACATCAGAGAGTAGTGCAAAAGACTCTATGGACATGGATATAAAAAAATTTAGGATCAAGATGCAGAAGAGGTTCAAGATACCTGAGAAGATAGTTGAGAAATACAAAGACACCATATGCTTCATGGTGGAAACTGACTGTACTTGCATGGAGGAAGTTGAGCCTAGGACAAAATGGATTCACCCTCTTGGTTATGAAGTCGAGGAACATGTTTTGGAAGGTTATGCACAAGTCCTCCTATCTGCACCCAAGGATCCCGATGAACCTAGATGGGGCACTTACAGAGAAAAGACACATCAAGTTGATTCTGTCTTATACAATGCTGAAAAAAAAAGGAAGGCATCAAGGATTACCTCAAATATCCTAAAAGTTCATGGTGTCACACAAGAAGATCTTGACAGAGCTAGAGAAGCTAAGATTGCCAAATAACTTGAGAAGACTCCCACATAAGTTAAAACATAAAATACTAATGATATGCATAAGAAGAAGAAGAAGAAATCAAATGAAGATACATCTGCACCATCAAATACCATTGATCTAGAAGCATCTCCACCATTAGTACCTAGAAAGATGGCTAGAAGGAAGAAGCAAGTTCCCACAAGTCATCCATCCTCAAGAACTACAAGGAGAAAGGTAAAGAAAACACAAGCCCCTCCTGAGGTAGGTTTCAGACCTAGTCTTAATGTCTTAAGGAATAGAATTGTTAATGAAGGAAGACTAGAATTTCTCAAGAATGTATATGACAAATATCAAGAGATAGAAAAATTGGAGATTCATTCTATGATCATCTCTCACATGATTAAGTTCAAAAGGACAGTATTAGAACTTAAAAATGTCATCCCAGACAAGGTATGTAACATACTTGATATGTTAAAGAGGTAAGCAATTGAAGAGGATATGAGGATAAGAGAAGAAACATTGGATAGTCTTCTCTAGGTGTGCTCGCATGATGAGAAAGTAATTCTATTGGATTTAGTAAAGCCGCACCTAAGAACCAAAACAAGAATTCTCCATATCATGAACAAGGAGTATGACCTGGTTGGTGAAGAGACTCATAAAGCATTTGAGCGATTATTTCTGGATAGACATAAGTATCCATCAATGACACCTATAACTAAGGAAACTCTAGTTCTTCCTAAACAGGTTGCAGAACCAGTAATTCAGAATGCACCTAAGATAGGTCCATAGGTGTCAGCGCCCTCAGTCTCAATAACTTCTGATACAATAAAAGATTTTGGGGATACTATAGTAATTGATAATATCATGATATCCATGAAAGCCTCTAATAATGATATGGACAAAGTTGATAAAGCATTTGTAAGCACTGAAGAAACAAAGGAGGTATGCACTAATGACACATCCTTACAGCAAGATGAAGTCCCCCCTAATGATTCAACAGATCTAAATAAAGGACAAGACATTGAAACTAATGAGATACCAGCTATGGAAATCCCAATAAAAAGTGAATGCATGGATACTAGTTAGAATACTATATTCACACCATCCATTCAACCATCAAACTCATTGTTGTCAAGTTTAACTCCTGACTCAGCAAGTATGGATGCATGGGGAGAAGAAGATTTAATAAAGATCAGTGTGCTAGCCATGGAAAAAGTCAAAGAGAAATAGGTTATGAGAAATCATCTCTTCTTGGAATCAGTAAACATTTTGAATGACCTAGTGCCTGTAGACAAGAAAGTAGCAAAAATTCAATCAGTTGATGATGTAGACAACATCCTAACAAGCTTCAAAGCACATTTTACAAGCTTAGTAGACTCAATCATGAGAATTGCAGAAGATGAGTATGAAAAGGAAAGATTAAATGAACTGGTAAAGAACTTTACCTTAGATCTAAACTCATTAAAGATTGGTCAGTCTATGTTGAAAGAATTGGCATCAAAAGGTAGGAAGGTTATAGCATACTACATGGACAGATGCAAACTCACTTCTGAACACATCAAAAAGATAAAGGATGCAGATATTTTGGTTGACAGTGTTAGAAAATTAGTTGAAACATCCACGCAAGACATGAACATCTACAACAATATCTATCAAGGTCAACTGGACAAGATAGAAAAAGCTAAAATGGAGATCAGTAAGATAAGGATCAGGCATACTAAACTAAGAAATGCACTTGCGCCCTCCTTAGCAGTTCTGGATGAGAATATTAAACATATTGATGCAACCATTGCTACCTACGATAAAGGAAAAAGTATGGATTTGACAAAGATGGAAAAGGTTACATATGCCTTATGCACCCATCTACAAATAATTGATGCACTAAAGGCATTCTGGCAGCAAGAAATGAAGAATCTTCAGATTATATATCTAGATGTATACATGGAGTGAGTATGTAGAAACTTACAAGTTTTTTGACACCTTTGTCATTAATGTCAAAGGGGAGTAATGTATATAATGAATAAAGTATATATGAGGAGTAATGTATATGTTAAAAAGATAAGAATATACAGTTTTTGGGTGTTAGTCAATTTTGAGTAACTTGGCCACATTCCTTTGTTGCCATTAATGACAAAGGGGGAGATTGTTAGCAAGTTGACTCCTAGGGAGTATATGGCTTATTTTGTGTTGTCATTATGGCAACAAAGTCATATGAAGTTTTGACAGTAAACTATGAAGTGAAAATTGACTAAGTGTAGAAGATAGAGTAGAACAGTGACTTGCAGTCGATCAGGGCATCGACACACGTGCGTACGATCACATCAAGATATGTGCATTCAAAATTAAGCTCTATGGTATGTTGTTATGCTTATCTTATACATGCATGGTATGGAATGGTAGTACAAACAAGTTATAGAAAGAACAAGTACACTAGCAATTCAAAATACAGAGTATGAAACCGACTTCATGATTTTGATTAGCGTGTAATCTTTTGTTATGTAAAGGCTAAGTGACTATTGTAATAAGTTTGTAATCATTTATTAAACACTTTTGTAAACACGCTTAA
>MU226104.1:5855038-5868413 GCA_018584345.1 Thuja plicata
GATGAAATAGTCAGAGAAGTCATATAAGCAGAGTAGTATGAAGATATCAGAATGAGATAGAGCTCTTAAAGAAGATAAGAGCATAAGTTCATAACTGTAACTGATCAGACATTTGTGTCACATACAACAGTTCACTTTTGGATATAGTGCATATCTATTCACAGGAGGTTGTAGCCTTCTTTCTTATTGAGCAGTGAGCTCTTGGACAGTGAGTCCTCACCCCTAATAGGGTTGTTTGTAAAAGAATCCTAACAGGGTCAGACCCTTAACTAGGTCATTGTACTTGCATTGTAAAGACTGCTCCTAACAGGGCAAAGGAACTTTAACAGGTTCATTATACTATTACAATATTTGTGGGTACTAATTCCCACTGGGGTTTTCCTCTTATCAAGGTTTCCCCATATTCATCTTATGTGTTATGAGATCTTGTGTTAAGCTTCAAGTGATATCTAATTGATTTATGTTTAAAGTGATGAAATTGAATAATTAGCTAAACACTGACTCACCCCCCCTCTCAGTGTTTCCAACAAACTATGGTTAGAGTACGGTCAATGTGTGGTCAAGTTAAGGCTTATAGAGACTTAGAGACTAAAGGTTGTCTCCAAGTCTCAGAAGGAAACCATGGTCAAGGATATCTTATAGAGACTTAGAGACTACACTGTACAAGATAACCAGGGTTAAAGGTGAGTTAAAAGCTAGTTAGATGCAGCCAGTCAGAGCATGCCAAGTGGAAAAATCTAGTGATTTCTATGTAATAAAAGGCATAAAATGGAAGTTTCAAAGGAGAGAAAATGCACATGATTTCAAAATTTAAAAAGATTTAAAATATCATAGTTTGTGCAAATGTGAGGAAATAAAATCAGATTTGTAGGGGATTTCTCAGTAGTAGATAAATTCATACATTTCTCAAGAGAATAAGATTAGATTTACATAGAAGGATGAGACAAAATGAAATATATATTATTGCAAAACTTGACAGAGAAGCATTCTAGAGGGATTTCTCAGAGATAAAAATCAGATTTTGAAGGCAAATCAAATCATATTTTAGGGATATTTTCAGGAGCTAAAATCAGATATTTCTTAGGAGAATGAAATCGAATGTTTGCTGAAAGTAATCAGATTTTGAGAGTCTTTCATCAGAGAAAAAATTATTGAAGAGACAGTTAAGGGAGAGGATCAGATTTCAAATAGAATCAGACTTTTTTGCCAAAGACAAGAGAATCAAATTTTGGAAATGACCAATGAAGATCATATTTCTTTGGAGAAAGAAGAATAAGGGTAAATCAGATTGCAAAGAGGATTGGTGTGAATCAGAGAGAGGTTTTAGGGTTTTCCTTTCTTCTATATCTTCTCTTCTTCTATCAATTTTGAGGGTTCTTGCCTTCTGCTCTATTTTTGGAGAGGTTTCAGACTGTGTTCTGGCTCTCTGCAAAAGTTTCATAGCAGGTTCCATATTGGATTTTCTATATATTTTCTTTTCTTCTTTGCATATAAAGTGTTATGTTATCCTTTTGTCTCAAAGAAGATTGTTTTTGTAACAACAAGCTTGATGAATGAACTCTCAGCATTAATATTTTATCATCAAGTTGTCTCCATTTTTGTTCTGATTCATGTAAGCTAGGGCATCAAGGGTGTTTTAGTGTTTTTATGTTGTTGATCAACAATAGTGTTATTCAAGGAGTAACTGTGATTCAAGATTTGTATTCAAATTTGTATGATTTTTAATATCAAGGGTATTGCCAATCTTGTCTCTCTAGTGGATGCTGGTTATGTACTGTCTATTTTGAGGTCTCTTTCAAGGGGAGGGTTAAATTCTTTGAGTAGGGAGTTGTATATTTGAAATACGCAGGTGGATCAATAAGAAAAACTTGATTGATAAGGTTTGTTTTATGTAAGGCATATAAACATATAGAACTGTGTTGTTTTTCTTTTTTCATAATCTCTTTGTAATGTTATGTTTGACTCTATTGCCCATTGGATAAGGCACTAGTTTATGCAAGATTTGGGATATTACAGAGATCCATACATCAACACATAAACTAAAAATCATTTCCTTTTCATATTTTTAGAAGTTAGGATTGCTCTAGTTTTCAAACTTACATAAGATTTGATAAAGTATTGAGGTATCTGTTACCTAAAAGTTTGAAAACTATTCAACAATTATATATCTACAAGCTTTTTTTTGTCATAAAGGATTCATATATGTGTAGATTAGGCAATACCCACCTGAGTAATGTGGAACTCGAAGAAGGAGGAAATAATCCTCATCAATTAGGCTTTTTCTTGCATGAATCTAATTGGGAGTCATAGAGTTGAGTAAACATTTAAGCATTTGATTCAGCAAGAAAAAGACCTAACAAATTGGTGACTCTACTGGGGATGAGATTACAAGTTTTTTTTGAACTATTTAGAATATCTCTGGTGCTTTAAAAGTTTAAACTAAATTTCAGATTGAGTTGGCCCATCCGAGTCACACTAAAAAATTGGTGACTCCGCTGGGGAAGTAAAAGGACAACAAGTGTTGCTTTGCTGAATCATCCCAGAGTCTAGTTATAGAGTCGTTGTTTGCAAAGACGTATTCCTCAATTTTTTGTAAAAAGAGTCAAGTCTGTTTTGTTTGTTATTGCAAAGTGTCATAAATTCCAAGTTATTGAAGAAATACCTATACAATCTCACATGTGGTGGGTGGAAACTTTGAGTTCTTTGATTTGCACTAGTGTGCATATTTGAAGAAAGACTAGAAAAAGAGGTGGACTTGCAGTGAAGAGACAACTAATTTTTGGGCTCTTATGATTAAGAATATAGTCAATAGAGGAATCATTAGGAAGCTCTATATTGGAGATGTATGAAAGTTGCTGATTCAAAGAAGGTTAGAGTTGGGAAAGAGATCTCAACCAATAAAATATTTTCCTCTGCAAAGAGGTGGCAGCTCTACTAAGTTTTGAAGGTGATTTGGAGGTGACTTCAAATCAAAAAGTTTGCAGCAGCTTCATCATACTCTAGGTATTTTTATTTTCATTGGATAAGTTCTTTTGTTCCATGAAAATCAGTTTTACATATTTTCCCTACTAAGTGGTCAGCACTAATTGAAAGGGAAGAGAGAGGTAGTTTATAGCCATCCAGCCTACTAAGATGTCACAACTATTTAGGGGTAGGTTGTGTGGGGTTATAAATTTTGAAGGTATCCATGGATACCCAAATCCCATTCCATTAGCAGTTAGGGATTGTTTTCCTAAATTCACTGGCCTGGGTGAGCAATCAGCTAAGGAGCATATAAGCAAGTTTGCTGATTTAATAGATGATCATGACATCACACATGAGGATGTACTAATGAACCTCTTTGTGATATCTCTAGTAGAGGATGCTAGTGATTGGTTTAAAGAATTACCTCATGGTTCAATAGGATCTATGGATGCACTAGAAGATTGTTTTGTTCAACAATATGGTGAAAGGGAGGACAATGATTACCATGACATGTCCAAATCTATAGACCCTTCGTCAGAACTTAAACTTGTTCATGCTAAAACAAAAGTGTTAAGACAAAAGCTTCAAGAAAGGGTTGTAAAAACATTGCAAGAAAATATGAGCAGAAATGAGGGCGAATCTAAATATGATTTCTACATGAGGTTTTCTACTAAGATTAAGGAGTCTAATATCCCTTTTTGTCCTCAGGAGTTTGTTTGGGCTAATTTGTTTGTGAAACTTTGTTTTCCCAATTCCATAAATTTTCCAAGCTCTTAGAGGGTGGAAATCATTTAGCATACTATGAAATGGATGGAACATGTAGAAAATCTTTCTTCTAAAGATATACCTGAGGTTGAATCTAGTGATACTGAATTTGAAAATGTTGAAGATGCTAAATATAAATCTAGTTATGTTGATGAGGCTGAGTCTAATGATATTCAATCTAGTTATTATGATTATGATGACGATTCTACTTATGCTGAAAGTTTTGCTGATTATGATACTGATAATAAACTTTTTGAGCAGCAAGACAATGAAGATGTTTTGTGGACAACAATATGATAACTATGATGCGGATGTGAGTGTCTATAGTGATTTCTTTGCACAAGATGATATGGTTTAAGAGATCTCACTCCATGATTCCAATGAGGAATGAATTTGTAGCATCAAGAGAGAAGACAATGAGGGTAAACAAGATTGACAATCCTTGCTAAGCAGTAAGAAAATCTTAGATTTTTTAACTACTGATTTTTAGAGGTATGTATCAAAAAATGAATTTAAAACTTCATGCCCCATGGATACAAGTTTTGATAATGATGAAATTCCTGAGGGTGTGAAAATTGACAATGAAGATGTTGATTGTGAATGTGTATCAGAGATGAGTATAAATGATGATAGTTGTTCACTTCATAGTGAACACATTTAAGAATTGTTGTCTTGTGAATATCTCATATTTTTAGGGAAAAATAGATTTGAATCTCAACACTTCACACACATTGAGTTTGAAAAATAATACATATCAGATGGTCAAAGTTTTGATACTTATATTTCTGATTTTTTTTATACTCCCATGTCACTAGGCCACAATCAAATTGAATATGATATGTCAGATATTGAAATCATCAGTGTTGTTTCAGATTCAAGGGGTGAAGATTTTACTGATACAAAGATGAGCACTGATTGGGATAGTTGTCTAGATTTTAAATCTTTTTCAAATTCTAAATCTTCCATTAAACCATTAAAGGATGGTCCTTCAGTTGCTCAAATTTCATATGCTTATAATGAGTGTATTGATGTTTTCCCTCCCACTCACCATCAAGTTTTGGATTTGTATGATGGTGATGATTTGCAGGAGGGTATTGAAGAGGATTTTGATATGAATCAACAAGCCACTGTCAAGATGCAGGATGATAATCCTTTTAAAAGGCAGAATATGGATTATGATATAGATTTTCCATCTTGTGGAAATGATGATGTTGAATCTTTTCCTTTTGATATTACTGATTTATCTCCTCTTACAAAAGGTCAAAATCAATTGCATAAGATCCTTGATGTTTATGATGAGCTTAAATTTAACAATGGTCAGATTGTTGTTCCATATCTTTTGAAAAATGAGCTAGATCATATCCCAAGTGATGAATGTCCACAGTATTGGAATAAGATTCAATATGCTGGATTCTCATTTGATGAGAAAACTACTGATGTGGATGGAGTTAATAGTGTCAACCCTAGCAATAAGACAAATTTTGAGTGCTTTATTTTTCATCCATATAGTGATTATCAGAGGTGTGGAAATAAACTAGGCATTGCTAATTATTTCATTAAGTCTTAGAGTTTTCTAAATAATGAATGCATCATGCATATGCCAAATTATTTTCAAAATTGGTATGATTTCCATTTTAGCCCTCAAGTGGACTATGCTGATATTTTTTTGTCTTAAGCTAATGGAGAATGGAAATAAGATTGATCAGATGCATGGAAATGATAAGTTCAGCTTATCTCTGATTTATGAAGATGAAAACCAGGTGTATGACAGAGGTAAGAGCTGATTTTAGTTTTGGGGCTTCAGGCCTTTTGTAAATAGTGTGCATAATTATATAGTCGCTTTCCCTTTAAGTTGTGTGGTGTTTGCTTTCAATAAAGGGTTCTCGATTTTTGAAAAGAGAAGAGAAAAGAGATATAAGAGAAAGGGGAAAGAAGAGAGAAAGAAAGTCTGATTTGATTTTTGAGTGGTTTTATTCTACCATGATATTTTGAAAGTTCTTTGCATGCCCACATGGGGCATGCGTCCTTAGTCAGAGCCACTATTGGTACTAAAAAATACTAGGGTTTTTGAGTACCTTGTTAAATTTTTGCATTTTGACCCCTTATAAGTGCTTTTTGAGTCTATTTGCCCGGATGGAATTTTGAAGATTACCATGCATTTTAGGTGTTCATCACTCTTGTTTTGGAATATGAAGACATAAATGGTTGTTAGTTTCAAGTTTTGAGTTAGTTTGTGATGTCTTGTTTTGAGCACTTGTCCATTCTGCATTTGCTATTTAGGTGTCATTTTGTTGTAACATGCAGTCTTTGCATCTGAATAACTTGTGTGCTTTTGTGTTTCATAGGCCACCACTTTGGGAATATTTAAAAAGTATATAATAAATCCTATATTTCAAAACCAAATATTTTTCAAATCCATTTGATAGGTTTTTGGATTCCCCAAAGTTGGTCCTGCAGAATTCTCTAGTTTCTCTATTTACCCATAATACCGAATAGTGTACTTTGATCTTTTGCAAGTTGTACCTGCTTGAATTCCATAAAGAATTGAATGTTCCCCCATATGTTAAACCTGGAAGTGTAATTCCTTGAAGATTTTTAGACTTTGACCAATCCATTTAGCCACTTTGCCAGCTTGATTCCAAATCAGATTTCTGCATATTTATTGAGTTTAAATTCAGAAAGGTGTAAGGTACTGACATTGTAGATTTGTACTGGTTGATCAGTTCATAATCTGAGATAGTTAGTTGAATTTTAATAATCCACATATGAAAGTGAATCTAGGTTCAGAGGTTTAGACTTGGAGGGTCATTCTTGATGGGTTTGTGAATTCAAAATTAAAGATAGCTTGTGCATTTTGAAAGTGCTGAACAGAATGAAGTTTACAGAATGGTCACTTTCATAGAGTGATAACTTTTTATCTGAAAGTTGTTTCCAAGAAATGATTTTTGGACCATTCTCTTTGCATGTAAACATACTATTGTGAGTGGTGGTGAAGTCTCAGAGTATGTTTTAGTAATCCGAATGAAGTTTATGTTGTTTCAGCACTTGCACCTGCACTGTTTGTTGGAATTGCCAAAGTTTGATCAGTTGCACCTTGCACCTGAAGTTGAATCCGGTGAAGCCCTTTTGCATGAATATTCATTGTTGATGAATAGATCACCTTGTCAAGTGACAAATCCTCAGGAGTTGATCCGATGTCTTTTTGAGTTGCATGTTGGACAGGGTTGGTATGTGTTTGAATACTTTGAATTGCAGATTGAATAAACTTTCTCAATTTGAGTATTATTATCTTTGGTACTGATATTATTAAGCCAAACTAGTTGGTGACCATGCTCAGATGTTGGAGATAAGTAATTTTTCCATTTATAATACTTACAGAGGGTTGTTTAGTCAAGTTGCGAGGTATGTTTCAGAGGCTATCTATATACTTTTTGGTCATTTTAACATAAGTTTTCAAAGAACAACAATAAAGAGAAATGTGATAGAGAACAAATGCAAAATGAATAAGGCCTATATAAGTGTGATCAATTTCCACCAGTTATTAAGAAATGAGCCTATGTATTGGTGCTTGATGAGGCAACTACATCATTAGGTACAACAACTAATTGTATCATTTAGCGAATAATTCATAATGAGTTCATGGATTATACTGTCATTTCTATTGACTCATTGCATTCTAGTAATGATGAACAATGATCAAGTTTTGGTTTTTAGTGATGGTATAGTGGTAGTTATTTGATACTGATTTTGCATTTCTAGAAGACAAATCTTCTTTGTTTTTCAAACTTGTATCATTGTATCCAATGAAATATGAAGCAGACACACCGCTACCAGTCATTTCAGTATGGTGGATGAAAGAGGTAGGTGAAATAAATGGACCAAGGCACGTTGATTAAAGACCATCATGGAATGGAAATTGTTTGAGAGTGTGCATGTTTTGATAAATGGATTTGTGCAGACCATGGGAATAAAAAAAAGGAAGAAAATAAACATTACAATTTCAAATGAAAATGTAATTCCACAAACTTGAAAGGCTGCGCAATAAATTAAAATATACATAGTGTGAAAAGAGTGAGTCTTGCGCATAGAATATGGAGGATTATGGAAGGTAGCGCATGAAGTCAAATTGGAGGACCAGTGCATGGACAATGTGAAAATGACCAAAAACAAGTCTACGCAGCATGTTGAGTGGCAAGGATCTGTGCAAGGTAGAAGTACATGGAAAGAGTATTAACAAAGATGTTGTGTTAACCAGTGAGGATAAAACACAAGAAGCAAGAGGAATTACTTTGGTAGGCTTCATAGGAAATGTGGATGAGACCCTATGCCATGAAATGGGTAAATGCAATAAAGATTTGTTTTATAGTTTTAGACATTAAAAAAATTGACCAAATCCAATTTTGATGGGTTGCGTATGGAACCCTGCACCAAGTATGAAACATAAAAAAAGATGCTATGCTGGAAGGAACATAAACATAAGCTCATGTAGCATCCAAAGGGGGATTAAAAACTATGCTTTTGAATGGAAATAATAATGTAAAGCCTGTGCATAAAATGGGAGCAACACATAACTTTGTAAACCAATTATCAATTTGCAGATTTAAGACAAAGACTGCCTGCGCAAGGCATAAAATTAGGAAGTTGATCCCATGAGTTGATAAGGGGAGGAAAAATGTCATTTCTAAATGCAAGTTAAAAATTCTAGGAGACCTGTGCAGGAGCTTGGTTGGAGGAGAAAAGGCCCACACAACAGTATACAGGGGATTTTAAACTTTTAAAACAATGCAACTGGTAGTCTGCCAAATACATTGCGTGGTGCATCAGAGGCTGCCAGCATGGTTTAAAACAAAAACATTACCAAATCAAATGGAGAATATGCCCACACAATATGAGGTGAATTTAAAACATTGAAAAAAACCAATGAAGATAAGGAAATGCGCAAGTTTGGATAGAGAATTTTTAAATATCAAATGTATCATTCCAAAGCCTGTGCAGAGGAATGGAGAGGAAGTAAAAAACAAAACATAGTAAATGCAAGGAAGATGGAGATGAGTTTGAGGGTTGCATGGAGTTGCAGCACTAAAATGCATTGTAAAAAGGCACAAGAAGTTGCGCAGGTATATACATATGGAGCCAAAACTTCAAAATGCAAAAGAGCATTATCCCACATTCGCTAGGAAGGAGATTTCCAAAATATTTTTATATGCCAACGCATAGTTACTTAAGTGAATAAGAAACCAATAGGCCACTTGGTGGGCCTCTTGGCTAGAGCACTTAGTGTGCTGGTGGGCCCCATAATTTTGGGAGAATAATGCGAAATTGCTTTAAAATATTCAGAAATTTAGTCCCACATTGGTGGTGGGAAGGCAATTGGAAATCTTTATAAGGAAGAGCGCAAACATATTGAAATGTGAAGTAGAACAGGAGGTTCCCTTCCTGCGTGCACATGTAGGAGACAAAAATTTACATTGGGAAGCATGCCCAAATGATAGAGAGTAAATTTTGAAGACAGGTGGCGTAGTTGGTGACTAAGATGAAGGTACACATGGCAGACGATCATGTAGTCGTGAAGAGTTAATCGCCAGAGGAGATAACCACCGAGACTTAGCGTCTAACCACCAGATTGATTGTGCACGTAGTCGTGAAGTGATTCCAGGTAACTGCCAGGGCATCTGAGATCACACGACTGTGCAGTCATGCAGTCACAAAAGAAAGTTGCGATTAGGAGATGGCATCTGAGATTGAGCGACTAGAGGTGAACTAACCGAGTCACATAGTCTCCAAGAGAAATATTCTAAGTGCCTTTCCTTCTGAGACAAAGAGACTACCGTCAGATCAAGATCAGATCCAAGGGCCTGCGTTAAGTCTCCAAGTAAATCTATAGTTAAGAAATTTCTATAGAGACTTGGAGACTACATTGTACAAAGATAACTATGGTTAGAGCACGGTCAAGGTGTGGTCAAGTTAAGGCTTGTAGAGAATTAGATAATAAAGGTTTTCTCCAAGTCTTAGAAGGAAACCATGGTCAAGGAGATCTTATAGAGACTTAAAGACTACACTGTGCAAGATAATTGAGGTTAGAGGTGAGTTAAAATCTAGTTAGGAGCAGTCCGTCAGAGCATGCCAAGTGGAAAAATATGGTGCTTTCTATGCAATAAAAGGCATAAAATGGAAGTTTCAAAGGAGAGAAAATGTATAGGATTTCAAAAGTTAAAAAGATTTAAAATATCATAGTTTGTGCAAATGTGAGGAAATAAAATTAGATTTGCAGGGGATTTCTTAGTAGTAGATAAAATCAAACATTTCTCAAGAGAATAAGATCAGACTTACACATAAGGATGAGACAAAATGAAATAAATTTTATTGCAAAACTTGACAGAGAAGCATTCTGGAGGGATTTATCACAGATAAAAAATCAGATTTTGAAGGCAAATCAAATCAGATTTGAGGGATATTTTTAGGCTCAGATAAAATTAGATATTTTTCAGGAGAATGAAATTGACTATTTTCTGAAAGTAATCAAATTTTGAGAGGCTTTCATCAGAGACAAAATTATTGAAGAGAGTTACGAGAGAGGATCAGATTTCAAAAAGAATCAGACTTTTTGCAAAAGACAAGAGAATTAGATTTTGGAAATGACCGATGAAGGTCAAATTTATTTGGAGAAAGAAGAATAAGGGTAAATCAGATTGCAAAGAGGACAGGTGTGAATCAAATAGAGGTTTTAGGGTTTTTATTTCTTCTATATCTTCTCTTCTTTTCTCAATTTTTAGGGTTCGTTCCTTCTGCTCTATTTTGGGAGAGGTTTCAAATTGTGTTCTGGCTCTCTGCAAAAGTTTCAGAATAGGTTCCATATTGGATTTTCTGTTCTTCTTTGCATATAAAGTGTTATGTTATCCTTTTGTCTCAGAGAAGAATTTTTTTGTAAAAACAAACTTTATGAATGAACTCTTAGCATTGTTATTTTATCATCAAGTTGTCTCCATTTTTGTTTTGAATCATATAAGCTAGGGCATGAAGGGTGTTTTTGTTTTTTTTCTATTGTTGATCAACAATAGTGTTATTCAAGGAGTAACTATGATTCAAGATTTGTATTCAAATTTGTGTGAGTTGGAATATCAAGGGTATTGCCAACCTTGTCTCTCTAGTGGATGCTGGTTATGTATTGTCTATTCTGAGGTATCTTCCAAAGGGAGGGTTAAATTATTTGAGTAGGGAGTTGCATATTTGAAATAAATAGGTGGATCAATAAGAACTTGATTGATAAGGTTTGTTTTATGTAAGGCATATAAACATATGAACTGTGTTGTTTTCCTTTGTTCATAATCTCTTTGCAATGTTATGTTTGACTTTGTTGCCCATTAGACAAGGCACTGGTTTATGCAAGATTTGGGATATTTCAGAGATCCATACATGAACACATAAACTGAAAATCATTTTCTTTTCATATTGTTATAAATTAGGATTTCTCTAGTTTTCAAACTTACATAAGATTTGATAAAGTATTGAGGTATCTATTACCTAAACGTTTGAAAACTATTCCACAATTATATATCTGCAAGTTTGTTTTTGTCACAAAGGAGTCATATATGTGTAGATTAGGCAATACCCTCCTGAGTGATGTGGAGCTTGAAGAAGGAGGAAACAATCCTCATCAATTAGGTTTTGTCTTGCATGAATATGAAATTGGGAGTCATAGAATTGAGTAAATATTTAAGCATTTGATTCAGCAAGAAAAAGACCTAACAACTAGCATGAATCTTAATGACATCAATCCTACAATGGATAATAACTCTTCTCATTCTTATCATTATGAAGATGAAGCTTTAAGATTTCCTCCTAGGTCCAAGTCCAAAACATTTCCCATGAATTTGAGAGATTTGAACATTGTCTAGGTCATGAAAACTCTAATCCCGCTTGGTAATTTCCATTGTAGAAGGCTTAAGGAATCTTATTCATAATGATGAACATGGTGTTAACATCTTTCGTAGAATGTCTCATCTCATTGATATCAATGCCAAACCTATTAGGGATTATGCACAATATTTATTCCTCATTCCACCTACTACAAGTGTTGAAGCCTCTATGCCTATATCAACTTCCATTCCTAGTGTGTCCACTTATGCTCCACCTATCATAACTATTTCAATTCCAGATTCCAATCCTACGCATGTGAGAATTCCTAATTCTATTGTTCCTTTCATTCCTTCAAGTGTCCCATGTGTTTTATTTCCTTCATCTATGCCCACTTACCATAGTGTACCCTTTTCATATTCAACCATTCCTTCGGTTTCCAACAATGTTCCTAACATTTCCAACACATCTCCTCCTACCATTGTTTCTACTAATTCTACCATTACTAGTTTGGCTCAAACCATGTAGATTCTTTGCAAAAAAAAATGCTTCCATGAATCAATTCAAGTATAACATTCCTACTTTTAAAATTTCTATTCCTTTGTCTTTGGATATTATCTGAGTTGTTATCCCACATTATATGGAGATTCCTCATCTTGAGACTTATAACGGTAAGGGTGATCCTTTAACTCATGTCAAAACATTTCAAACCTTGTCTAGTGATTTCTCTCATGACCATAGGTTCATGGAAATTTTTTTTACTAGAAACTTTCAAGATGGATCCTTGCAATGGTATTTTTCTTTGTCTCATTATTCTATTAATTCCTTGCAAAAGATTTCTAATGCTTTCATTGAACAATTTCAAAACAACATTGATCCTAAAATTTATTTGACTGATTTAATGCATTGTAAGCAAGGTGCTACAACAAAAGTGACTAATGTTACTGGTAGATTTAAGAATTTCCATCCTCAAATTTCTTATCATGCACCTAATATTGATGTGCAACACAGTTTTATTTCTAATTTATAAAAAGACATTAGAGATAATATCATACTTTCTAAATTCTCTTCTTTTCCTTAATTGTGTGTAGTGCTTCATAATTATCAACTTCAAGTGAGTCAATTTGAGAGAACCACTCCAATGGCTCCTACTCCCGTTGGTAAGAGTGATGTTGTAACCACCTGGATTTGTTCTGTACCAACCATAGACCCTGTTTTCCCTAGGTGTGATCATACCCCATGTTATGTCAAGACAATGTTACTTTGGCATAATTTATTATTAAATTAGATTTAATGTCCTAGGTGATTTATATCACTAATATATATTAACTACTTCAGCCATACAATTCAAATCAATTTCAGCCAATCAAATATTATCAAATTCAAACAATGGCTAAAGTATTTAATTATAAAGGAATTAATCTATCTCATCACTTGCATTTTAAACCCATTCCTCTAGCCTATTAATTTAATTAAAATGGCTATAGTCCTAATTAATTGTCAAAAGCAATAAAAAGCTTAAATAATTAATATTCCTATTTTTGAATGAATTAAATAAGTTTAATTCATTTCATTTATATTCCCCTAAACACTAACCTAATCTATCTCAACCACTTCTACCCTGGGTTCTAACCCATCCCAACCTATTCCCCCTTTGCTAATCTGATTCTAAGCCTAATCTAATTCTAACCTCCCTCCTAATGTTGTCACATTCCATTAAGGAATGATTAACAACTCAACCCACTTGGGAGAGTCAACTTTCTCAAGCTTGACTCTCTCCAAGTCCACTTTC